>JAUELO010448196.1:0-13459 GCA_032357855.1 Amphibolips quercusostensackenii | reverse complement strand
CTTAGTAACGTTTTAAGTACTCTGCAATGTACAAAAGTCTGGCATCTCCTGGAATCATAACTATTTTTGTACTTCCTTTAAGTTATTAAATTCACACGCCTGCTTGAAATGTACACATTCAACACTCTTTTGAACACACAGTGTAAAAAATGTACAAGAAAATTTCATAGAAAAATAATCCACGTACTTTTATCATTGTTAACAATTAAACCGTCTTAAAATCGGCAGCGTAAAGCAGAAAGTATTTCAATTTGCGCGAGTCGAATATTTCAATGCACGAAGTCATTGCGCACCTCATCCGAAAAAGGTCAGGTTCAAACTGTCATCAGTTGAACAGTTCAATGGCTAGAAGCCGGTCTTTTTAAAACAGAGTGTAGAAACACCTATTGTATGAAACGTAGTACATAAAATTTAAAAATTTAAAAATTCATTTTTAGGGGTTTGCCGATTTTTCATGTAATCTAGCCTGCTGCGTACCGGCATAATAGCGTATCAAATAGCCACATTCTTCTCCTTCATTTTTTTCCTTCTTTCTTCTATTTGCCATATCTGTTTTAATGCACCTGCTACCTTTTCATCCTTCTTCTTATATAAGCTGTATAATCACCATTTGTTTGCAAGGTATATACCAGATTTTTGAACCCTTTCACCCCTTCTACTTTTATTTTTTTTCCATCTCCCTGTCTATTTTTTCTCCCCACCCCTTCTGCATCCTCTACCATCAACACCATATCGTTTGCGAAAATTAGTGTATAGATATTTTCGTTTCCTATCTTGAGTCCCCTCCCCAACCTTTTCTTTCTTTTTTTTTCTAAATCTGAAATAATTGTATTAAAAAAAATTAGTCTTAGAGGATATCCTTATCCACCCCTCTCCCTAACCAGAAACGATCTGCTACTTGCCCTACAATTTTTAACCTGCCTTCTGTATCTCTAAAAATCTCTGATACTTTATAAATGCACCTCTTATTTCCTTTTTCACCATAACTTTTTCTCTTCCGCCTTGATGTAACGAGTTAAACGCCTCTCCATAGTCCACGGACATTCCTATGATTGCTCCTTTCTACCTTCCAATCATCTTATTTGCTAGATAGTTGAGAACATGTATATTGTCCGTCATCCCTATCCCTTTTCAAAATCCTGTCTGATTAAGTGGCTTTATCTTCTTTTTCTCAACTTCCTTTTTCAAACTCCCTAAAATAACAGTCACATATACTTTATACAATGTTGGAATTAGTGTCACTCCTCTGTAATCATTAACCTCCTTCATTTTGCTTTTCTTCACTATGGGCACTACTACTCCTTTCTTTCATAACTATGTTCAACCCTCTTCTCTCCATACTCTATTGCAACTAGTCCATTCCTATTACTCTTATTCTGCCCCACCCTATTTTCAGTCTTTATTTGAAATCTCATACATACCAGGTGCCTTTCTATCTTTTATTATCCCTAATACCTTGACAATATCTTCCCTTGTAATGCCTTCCTTCTCATCTATTTCCCTACCATATTTTTATTTTTTCCTAACTCTATTTACCACCTTCCAAACCACTTCTTCCGTCCTAGCATTATCAGACTTTTTCTCAAACTTTTTGCTTTTATCCTTTTTTTTAATGGGAAAGTGATCAGCATCTATATGATTCCCTACATCTAGTTTCTTGACCTTCTCTCTTACCGAAACACGAAATGTGATTAATGAAGAAGAACGTAACAAGCTCAATTCTAGAATCGCACTGTAAAATCACATTTTAAAATTTTGAATTAAATACTACGTGTAAACATGTTATATCTTTGAAGCTGATGTAGTCTATTTATAATTATCACGGTGTATATACTGTTGGTACCCGTGAAAAGCATATTTCAAACATTCTGAAGAGAATGCCACATATTCTAAAGTAAGGTTATGTGATTTAAAATATATTTTGGCAGTTTTATGCTTTTGATGCATAAGATGGAACATTTTTTGTACATATCACATTCTATTGTAGATTTGCGACGTGAGAATAACGCTTAATAAATTGTGGAGCCGTCAGACACCCTTTATGCTGATCATAGAAAAAAAGTGTTTGCAACTTCTACGCCTGTTCAATGTCTTGCTGAGGGCAGAAGGCGCCCTACATGCAGCAACAGAAAAAAATGTTGTTTAAATCCCTTCCCCTTTCCCATTTTTCATAGACGCTGGAAGGTAACCCTGTGACTAGTGAAAGCAATTTCTTCAATCCTTACATCTTTTAAACATTTTGTGTAGAAATGGAAAGGTACCCCTCACTGTAAAAACTAGATTTTTTTCCTACAATATTATCTTTCAGGTATTCCGCTTTTGATTAAAAGAACTTTATGTTGTTATTATCAATGTAAAACAAGTAAATCGGGGTTCCCACCAGCGGTGTCATATTAGTACCACTTAAAGCTGTTTTCTCTAAGTCTTATCAAAACCTAAAATTAGCTATTAAATAATACTCTTTTACCGTGCTCTGACTCATCACATAAATGATATTTTTTACATAAAAAATGTAATTAGGATTATGATTTTATCACGCTTAGTCTACAGAAAATTCTTTCATTGGAGCCTAGGCAAAGATAACGTTGGGTCAACAATAATACTTTTATTGTAAAACTATGTTCACAGTATATAGCAAGATATTTTTGCTTAACGATTTTATATTATTCTTCGTGGCTTATGTCACAAAACAAATTAGAATGTCATATGACAATACATTTTATCATATACTCACAGTTATTATGAAGATTTCAAAAAAATAGACTTTTGTTGATGTAACGTTTTCTGCGTCGAGGCTTCGATTATAATAAGAAATTTCTATGAAATTTAATATAAATGACACGTTATTTTATTTACTTGAAATTTTTCAAAACTAGGAAATTATTTTCTCTAATAACACTATCTGACTCGGCGCGTGTGAAATAATTTGACAGAGTACTTTTAATATTTTTTTATTTAATAAAAATATAGAAAATACATTGTTAAGGTAGTTCCGGATAACCTGTTCATCTAAGAACAATATAATAGTCTGTTTTAATTGAATGCAAATTTTCGACGAGATTCCATTTACCACGTTCTAGAACATATTTTTTACATAAATGTATTCAACTGTTTTATTTTTATGTAGAATTATCATTTCTAATGATTCAGAGTAATAAACATATAACATTTATATGCAAGGTGAAGCTGAGCAAACTTCAGCATATACAATGTAACATTTTATTTCAAGCGAGACGTACACATATTAAAGTATACATGTATCTATACTGCAATATTCAATTTTAAATAACAAACATGAAGTAACAAGGGATAGTTTTTTTCCCTTGTTATATTAAAAACTTATGCTTCTCTTTACATCTTAACCTGGCTATATGAAAAAAACTTTCAAGCTCGTTTAGAATTTATTTTTCTTGGTTGATGTTTGATATTTTTATTTCAGAAACGTTTTTCTGTTCGAAATAAAAATATTTTAATGAATTTTATTATGTTAATAATTTTTTTAACTCAAATTCAAGTAGCTTATTTTTTGTTGAAAATTCATTTCTTTAGTGGAAAATTTTCCTATCAGGTTAAAAATGCAAGGCTTTTTAAATTAATGTCTCTGAGTGAAAATGTAACTATTCGACTTCTTGTCAAAAATTTATCTTTTTTGATAGAAATTTAATTTTTTTAATAAAATATGTATCTGTTTAATTCAAAACTCTTTCCTTATCTGAGAATCAAATCATTCTACTCTCAGTTAAAAATCGATCTTTTTTCGTGAAAAACCCATCTATTTTGCTGAAAATTTGTGCTTTTTTGGTAGAAAGTTCATCATTTGGTTAAAAAGTCACCTGCTTAAATAAAAAATAATTCTTTATTTTCGAGGGCTTATTATTTAAGTTACAAAATTATTTATTTTGTTGAAAATTCGACTATTATGTTAAAAATAATTTTTTGAAACTGTAAACTTGTCTTTAAAATTCAACATTGATTACCAAAAATATAAAAAACATGAGATCTAAAGTGTCGCTTTTAAGGTGAAATTTGTTAAATAACAGGAACGAAAAGTATAATGCAATAAAAACACTAATAAATAGTAATTTTCATCTCTTGGTTAGATACAACTTATGTTTAATATTTGACAATAAATTTATTTTTTCTCAGTTTTAATACAATTTTGAATTCTGCTGCATACGTCTGGCGTTGGTTAAATAGTACAGTTTTTAACCTTTACCTAGTTTTATTGTATACATGTATGCGACATTCTTCTCAGCCCTTTAACTAAAATTAAATTTTAAATTGTGTGTGTGAATTTGGTAACATTTTTTTTTTGAGTTTTTTTAAATTACTGATTCGGGATTGTACAAAAGCGACAACAATCCGTACGATATTATCGGGACACACCTACTTAAAAGACAAAGGATTAAATTACGTATAAACTGATGGTCATCAAATGAATATCTCAACATAAGAAAAATTTTTGAATCCAAAGAATTGCATTTCTCTGATTCGATCTCTTTAAACCGAAGAAAGCGTTTAGTTAATTGTACTAAATATTTTTCTGAAACAAAAAATTGAAGTATTAAATTAATAAAACTAATTCTCTGAGTGCCATTTCTTTGAAAAATAAATATTTCTTAGCCTAAATATGTGTGATGATAACCACGAAGAATAGATATTTTTGAAACTGAGTGAAAGAGATTTTCATTCAATACAAGGAAGTTTAAATTGTTGTTCCAATAGAAACTGTCAATTATTGAATGAAGTAAATTTTCCCCAGCGTATTAATCTATTCACTCGCGTATAATACGCAATACTAGGAAATGGTTTACTTCACCTTGACTGTTTACGTTTGAAACCCCAAAACTGATCGTAAATTTAGGTTTTGAAGTATATTAGTACCTACCCAAAATACACCATTTTACACAAAATTTTTTTTAATTTTCCACCAATTCCCATAAATCTTTAAATATCCGTAAACTAGGAAACAAATTTTTTTTGGCGAAAACAAAAAATATTTATTTTATATTTTAGCCTAGAAAACAATATACATAAGTTTCAAAGAATTCCGTGAAATGGGCATAGTCTCAGTGCCCGATTCCATATAAAATCAGTCAGGGATCAATCCTCAACAAAATAGATGAATTTTCAAACAAATATTAAAATAATTATGACAAATTTTAGTGAAAAAAAAAACAAAGAAGTTCAACTCTAAAGCAAGTAATAGTTAATATTTCAACTGAAAAATATTTCAATTTTGGATTAAAAAAAAATAGTTGAATTCCACGAAAATATTTTTTGTTTAAGACACAGAAAAAAAATCGATGATATTTTTAAATTTTGAATAAAAAACAGTTGAATTTTCCACCTTAAAATATAAATTTTCAACTAAGAATTTTGTTTTAAGCCAAGTAGGTCGATTTTTGACTGTGATCAATCATTCTTAAATTAAAATTGGTATAGTTGAATTTTTAACTAAAAAAATTAATTATAAAACAAAAACAAAGGAGTGATGTTCAACAAGATACTTTAATGTTAAAACAATCAAATAAATTTTAACAAAGTCGTCCACCTTGCAACCAAGTAGTTGTATTTTTAGCAACAAAAGATAAATTTTGAATCTAAAATTTAGCAGATGAATTTTCAACTAAAAAAGAAAAATCTCTAAACAAAATTGTTTAATCTTCAACCAATAAAATACACGTTTAACCAAGTAGCTTAAATTTTAGCGAAAATCGTTAAATTTTTTAATTAGTTTCTATTAAATCAATTTGCAGCCAAGCGTAAAAATACGAGAAAGAACAAGTTTCTTGAAAATAGGAAAAAAAGGAAGAATTGTCTAAAATAGGGGTAAAAGAGGAAAGTTTGCGAAACATAGTTTGCGAACGAACCCTAATCGAATTTGCGGTTTTCTGCTAATCGATAATGACCCGCATTTCTCTTATATAATTTATTAAGATTAGAGAGTATCTAGTATGAATGTAACAAATTAAGAATATAATTACATTCTTCTATAATTGAGTTTTACCATTGGAATTTGATTTTTTAGCTTCCACAATCCAACATAGTATTGACCCTGAAGTAGCGCCGTGCGATGACTTTTACAAATTTGCCTGTGGTAATTTTTTAAAAACGACAGTAATTCCAGAAAATGAAACCAGTCTCGACAGATATGATCTACTCTATAAAAAAGTTGAGGACCAAGTAAAAGCCTATCTTGAAGAGCCTATTCAACCCAATGAACCAAGATATGTCACACTATCAAAAAACTTCTACAAAGCTTGCATAAACACGGGTAAGCACATATTAAAATTCAAAATTTTATGTAACAAAAATTGTTTATATGAAACACTTAATTTAACTTTTTGTCTGTAGCTGCGATTGAAAAAAATGGTCTGAATACAGTATTCGACAAATTGAAAAAACTAGGAGGCTGGCCTCTGCTTGAAGGAGAATTGTGGAAAGAGAAAAACTTCGATTGGAAACAGGCAAATTATAACCTGCAGAAAATGGGATATAATAATAATTACTTATTCACCTTTCAAGTTGTCACTGATTTCTCAAACAGTAAAAAAAATGTGTTGAATGTGCGTTATTACTTTCTGGAAGAAAAATGATAAATTAAGATTTAGATAACACATTTTTAATTAAAAGTTAATTTTTTCCGATCGAAGAACCATCGTCCTACATTGAACGTACATATTTAGTAAAAGGGTTTAATGACAAGCGCATCAAAGCCTACTACAATTATATGATTGACATGGCTGTCAGTTTTGGTGCAAATAAAGCTAGCGCTGAAAAAGAATTAAGGGAAACTCTTGAATTCGAAATGCAGCTGACTAATGTGAGTATTAGTTAAATTTATATGGACCAACAATAAATGTGGGTATCACATTTCTTTCTTGGAAAATGGTGATCCGTCAAATGCACAGCAAGCTTCAAAAGTTGCTTTGCAAATTTTATTAATTATGTTTCATTATTATTAACTTAAGAGTTTTTATATCACGGAAAAAAGAGTATTGAATCAAGAAACTATCAGTTTGAATACGGACCGTAAAATATTTTCTTTATTCAAGTCCGTCCTCTTCTGATAAGAAGCATTGTTTTTTATTGAAAAAATAATAAATATTCACTCCAAAATTTTTTGATTTAATGGTTATTTTATTTTCGTGCTTTAAATGTTTGAAAATATTTTAATAGTTCATTACGAATCTCTGATTATGTTAGTTTATTATAGAGTCTCTACATATGATAGGTTTTACTTTCGCATTGAGATAACTTTATTTATCTATCTTTCAAAGACATTAAAAATACCAAAAATGTTTCAACATCTCTTTAAATACCCAAAAATCCTACTTAATTCGCGGGAAACGTTCTTAGTTCTCTTAAATCCATAAAGATCCTTGAAGCTTTTAAGAATCTTGTAAATTTCCTTGCGAAAATTGAGATCCTTCTTAAAATTGTAGAGAAAAGGTATGCAGGTTAAGATGTGTTTTGTTTTTTAAGCCAAATTTTTGTACTGAATAAAATATCACAGATTTTTACATACTATTCAAAACGTAATGTCCTGGGCTACACTTTTGCTACATAAAGTAGTTACATTGCTTAATAAATAAAAAAGTTACAGACAATTTTCTGAAAATATGTTTTTTCGTTATAACATTTTATGATATGCTGGTTAAGGCAGTCAAAGAACAAAAATACACTTTAAATAATATTGTCGTTGGCAAATATAAGAGTTCAATAGCAAGTCCGAAGATCATAAAAATAAAAATTACGTCTTTGACGTTTGCTGTACAAAACATATGGCGACACATAGTACGAATGTTAAATTCACCTGTTTGTACGGCTTAAAAAATACACCTTTCTCACGTTTTTAAAATTCGCAAACTAACTTTTTTCACAAACATTTTTTGTATGCTCTGGTTAAACAATAAGATATTGGAACAAGTAGTTTTCCCTCTTATAAAAATATTCCTACCGATGTGACATCAACGTAACATTAGAGACATCAGTGCCACAATTGGAAGAAAAAAAAACTATTAGCCCGGGTGAAAATATTTAGTCTTGGTTTCGACTTGGTTAAAGACCAATCTAAGACATTTTTAAGCTATAATTTTTGTCTATCTTGTAAAAACGAACGAGACTATTTTTGACGTCTAAGGACGAAAATTTAGGTCTTGAAGACAAAAATTGATGGCTTGAGACAAAATTGTTTGTCTTGGAAAGTACCTAAGAGATTTATAACTTGAAGGCAAGCCAAAAGGTTCCCAAAGTCTTTAGCAGTCATCACTAATTCCCCTTTAAATTTTACGAAATGTTTATATTATCTATCTTCATGGTATTTATTTTGTATGTATTAATATTTTTGCTTATTTGCGATAAGTATGTGCTTTGTATAGCGAATTTTAAAATGTTATCCCTTTTTCCTATTCCCAACAGTTTACTAGATACTTGTAGAAACTAAGAGCTTTGATCTTTTTATGAAAATTTGTATATGCCTGCAGTTGTTGCGGTCGACAGATTTTGAAATTTTTAATCTAAATTAATTATTACAAAATTACAAGGTTTATCGATTGTAAAGTTTTAATCCTTAACAATTGTCGAATGTTTGGCCCCAACCTATCTGTAATTGGCAGGTCTTGCAGGTATTAATAAAAGCAATACATAAATCATCCTTCCGTGTTTTAAAACAAGTCTACCTGGTATTGTCTTGGCACAGATACAGACATAAATCTAACACAAGTCTGTTCGTCTCCAATGTCTAGCTTGTGATACGGAACCAGACGTCATGGTCTTGAAGACACATTTAAGACATTCAAGAGAAATCATGACGAAATATTTTTACCCGGGAGACTGTCTCAACTTGCATGTCTTCTCAACCTGCATGCCTCTCCCCTCCTAAGTAATTTCTTCCAACTAATCAAATCTTTTTAAATCTTTTAAAATATGTAAAACCAAACGTCATGATTTGGATCGTTTGAAATACTTTTACGTTTAAGGTAAAATTAATTAATATCATATAAATATGTCAGTACAAAATATTAAATAATCAAGAAGTGCGAGAAGGGTTCGCAAATTCTGGCGAATTCTTACAATAGAGGTAGAGACTAAAAGTTTTTTTATATGAGATTTTCTGTTAATTTAGAAAAAAACCATATGCATCTCTTAATAAAATAGTAGAATAGTGTACTGTATATGTAAATCTTTGAAAAATCTTGCCGGAATGCAAAGTTTGTTTATGATAAAGTTTTCCATACTAGAAAATTTAAGTCCTAAAAAATTTGTTAGAGGTCAATTTCGTTGACCTCCGCCAAAGTATTGATGCTCTACTTGACCTCACTAAAATATGCTCAAACCCTAGATCACCCTCAGTATACAAGAAAGAAACAATAAAACAGCTCTGAATAACCTAATGACAGTGAAAGAGCTTTCAAAAAAATACCAGAGTATTCCCTGGAAAGAATACTTCAATACAATGCTGAAATCGATGTTTGTAATTAGTGACGATGAAATAATAAAAGTAAGCGTGCCTAGTTATTTCGAAAAATTCGAAATATTGATGAAGAAAACTCCAAAAAGGGTGGTGGCTAATTACCTTTCTTGGCGAGTAGTTGATGAAAGTGCACTGTGCCTAACTGATAAGATACAAAACCTTCAAAGAAAGTTTCACAATGTACTGTTTGGCCCAGCTGAAAGGAAAGTGAGATGGAGGGAATGCCTGATGTTCACAGCTGGTAATCTACGCGTGAGTGTTGGTTCTTTATATGTCAGAAAGTACTTCACACCAGAATCTAAGAAAAGTGCAGAAGAACTAGTAGTCGATATTGAACAGCAGTTAAAGAAAGATCTACAAAAGGTAAGATTTTATCATGCAATATTTAAAACTTTACTTTTAAGGAGAAAAGTAGGATGAAAAGTCTTAAGCCGTGACGGAAATTAGGTTTGGAGTGTAAAATATTATAGAATAGGAAATAATGAAAGGGAAAAAAGGACTAATATAGCGAAAAGAGCAAACATGCTTTCAGAGCTGTTAAAATACCACCAAACGAAAAAATTTTGCATTTTCGCCAGAATATTTTACACTGTCAAAAAAGTTGACAGACGAAAAAGTAAAAAAATATTTTGAAAAAAAAAATCACAGAAAAACTAAAACTAACGCATACTTTTATAGACAACAAATTTTGCTATTGTGTGATATATGAATATACGATTGTTTTACGTTTGAAGGTGATTTAATAGTCCTGTTATTCTCTGTTCCCGTTTGCAAAAAAAAATATAGTAGTTGTATGACATACTAGAGGGAGATCTTCACTGATTGCATAGGGGAAAAATAATGAAAAAAGAGGAATAGGAAGATCTAGCTTTCTTTCGTTATATAATAGATTAGAAATGATAAAAGGGTGTAGAATAGGGTGGTTACAAAAATTTATTGGAAATTTTTTGTTTAATTATCATCTATATCACTCGATAATGTGTTCATCTCGTGCTAGGCGCTTGCGCTCCTCACACATTTGTACATAGAACTTTTAAAATTGAACTTCAACCTATCGGCAACTTCAATTCGCGGTATGTGAATTTTGTTTTGTTAAAGTTCGTTCGGCTTCCGTGAAGACCTTCTTATCACGTGTCTTGCGCTTTTCACTCAATTGAAGTTCATATCTCAAAAGGCGAACTTCTCTATTACCATGTTCAACTCTATCAAATTAAACGTATATTATATTAATTTATGTACCTCCATCCGGGATTAGTTATTCAAAAATTTAATTTAAATGATTGAATAATAAATTTAATAATTATTAAATTCAAATCATTTTTAATGTTATTGGCGTTCTTCCAAAAATTTTATTTTATTTTATTTCAAGTGCCTTTTACAAAAATTAATGACAACTTTGTATATCTTGTTTGGTTGAAAAACTTTGGTATATTTATTGTTTTTCTTATCTAATGTTAGGATTGCAAAAAAAAATCCGAATAATGCAACTTAATTTTAGTTTTTCAGTTGCAGCAAGCTGCTTATCAATTAAATTTTACAAATATCACAGTTTGATAATTTATTATATATTATAATTTTTTTGGAATTTGCGAAAACGTCGCAGGTTTTTCTGCATTTTTTACTTTTGGTCCACTCTGAAATTAGAGTAAAGGTAACTACTAATTCACGTTATTGAGCAAAATTTTCTAAGCAATTTATTTTTATTTTTTATAATATTCCCTTTAAATAATGGTAGCAAATTGCCGTTTTTTTTCTGAAATATTCAGCATTTTGTCTACTTTTTACTCACAGTGAAATGAAAATTAATGCGATTAAAAAAAATCATTGTTTAAGCCATTTTTTTTATGACTATCTATAACTATTTATAACTATTTTGCCAACTATACACACAAAGCAAAATAATAATTTTTTACGTTAACAAAAATAGTTGTTAAAACAATTTATTATTATATTTAATAATATGATCTTTGAATAATGCTAATGAGCAGCGGTTGTTTCAGAAATATTCATATCTTGTCTACTTTTGAGTTAGATCAAGGCAAAAATTATTTAAATTTACCAAACATAATTTTTTAAGCAAATCAGTATTGTTCATAACTATCTCGTCTTAGATAATTAATGAAAAGTTGCGGTTTATTCTTAAATTTGTTATTGTTTTTATCTTAATAGTTATGAACGTATAATAAATAAACAATAGCAAGTATCATTTTAAAAAAAAACTATTTTTTTGTGTGAATATATTTTTCTGAAATAAAACAGATATTTCACAAATACTTCCAATTTTTTTATGTTTCCTAATAAATGTCGACTTTTTTTGAAGTATTTACTCAGAACTCGTGCCGAAATTCGGGATGAGTAGGAAAATATTTTTAAAATGTTTTTTTAATTAAAAAAAACTAAACATTTCAGGATAATCTGAAACTTCTCAATTAAGAAAATTTTCTTTTTTAACTTAAATTAATTATTACCTCATTTTAATTAAAGTATGGACCAAAAGTGAAAAATTTTTATAAAAAATTGCAACATTTTAGCATAAATCTTAGACAATGTAATAATGAATAATGGTTAACTCAAAAAATAATTATTTATGTTAAATTTTATTGATTTTTTTATTAATCTGACTAAAAGGTTAAAAATAAGTTGAAGATTTCGAGAAAACCTCAACTTTCTTACTCTATTCTGAGATAAAATTGCTAGAATCAATAATAAGTTACTTAAGCAATGAATGTAAACATCTAATCATCACTAGAAAGAATTATTTCACTTGTAAACAACCATTTTGTTCAAAAAATTAAAAAAATTACTGATTATCAGTAAAAACTTGCAGAACCTAATTTTTCACTTATTGGTTTTTTTTTGACTTTATAAAACATGCTTCTGGGGGTCGTATTTTAAAATAATTTATTTACTCCTATTTTACAGTTAATTGTTGAAATAAATGTCAACCCTTAACTCGATTTACTTAATATTGATGATTCTGAAAAAAATGTACAAAAACATCTATTTTTCTTATGGGATATACATGTTAAACTTCATGGAGCTTCAGGAACCATTGAATATAATTTTAGATAAAGAATTGCGTTTGCTTTTTCGTGAATACGATCAAATCTTGAGATAATATGCACGAAAAATTGATGAAATCAAATTTCGAGACACAAATGTAGAATAGAGTGGCCCTTACATATTGTGAACAAGAAACGTTGAATTCTTTTGCTCTTATCCCCTAGTTTTGTTCGAACGCTAAAAGCAATAATTTTCTCTAAATTTAGGTTAATTTTGTTTAAATTTACCCGTACTACGAAGACTATGAATTTTCTATTGATTTGATATGGGAAAAAAAACAAATTCTTCCTAATGTGTAATTTAAACGCGATAATATGGAACTGATGTAACTTATAATACATGATCCTGTTCAAAATATCTCCGGAAATAAGAATCGGCTATGAGTTCTATTATTATAAAATTTTGAGACCCTTTTGTGGCAACTCAAAGAATCCCTCATAAGTTCTTATTTGTGAACTCATTTTTAATTGTAAAAAAATTTTAATTTTTTTTAAACAATAGACTTTTTCAGAGATCGCTGAATGAGTATATATTGTAGATTTGATGAACCTTATGATGAATGTGAACAATGTTCTTATTTTCTTCAATAAATTCTGAAGTGTCTAAACAATCCTTATATATATATATATATATATATATATTTATATTTATAAATTGTCTGCGTACTAGTTAAACTCTCAATTAAGTAGTGAAAATTTTAGCCAAAAAACGGTTTATTTTTATTGAAAAATAGTTACATTAAACCAAAAAAGAAGGACTTTTTACAAAAATAAATTAATTTTTAACAAAAAATACGACGTCTCAACAAAACAGTAAGCAATATAATTATAACAAATAAATTTACTTCCGATTATAGGAAATAAAAATTATTACTGTAGTTATTCATAATATACATAATTTAAAGGTTAGTGAATCACA
>JAUELO010448175.1:0-13463 GCA_032357855.1 Amphibolips quercusostensackenii | reverse complement strand
TGTGAACTTATCATTTATTGCTAATATTCAGCTAATGAAGAAGAGATATGAAGAGGAAATCAATATAGAGCCCATGAAGGCAAGATAAGAGCATGACTTAGTCAATATCAAGCTAATGAAGGCAAGTCATAAGAAGGATGTTGTCAATATCTAGCCAATTAATGCATGATATGTGTAGGACTTAGACAATATCCAGCCAATAAAAGCAAGACATGACCAGGATATTATCGATTCCAGCCAATGAAGGCAAGACGAGAGCAGAGCTTAGTCAATATACAGGCAATGCAGACAAGACACGAGCAGTACTTTGTCCTTAGTCCATAACCGGCTATTGTCTAATTCCAGTTTACTTCTTGCGTTTATCTTTCCTGGTTATATCTTGCCTTTATTAGCTAGATAATGACTAAATCTCGCCCAGTTTACTTCTTGCGTTTATCCTTTCTGGTTATATCTTGCCTTTATTAGCTAGATAATGACTAAGTCTCGCCCATGTCTTGCCTTTATTTTCGAAATATTGATTACATTTAGGTCATACCTTGCGTTGATATTACTGGATATTGAATAAGTTCTGCACATATCTTGCCTTCATTGGCTAGATAATGACTAAATGTCGCTCACGTCTTGCCTTCATTGGCTCGATATTGAAAACATTTTGGTCATATCTTGCGTTTATTTTATTGAATATTTACTACTTCCTCCATATATCTTGCCTTCATTGGCTAGATATTGATAACATATTGTTTATATCTTGTCTTTAGTTGCTGGATATTAACTAACTCTTGCTCATGACATGCCATTATCATCTGGATATCGACTAAATCTCGCTCAGGTCTTGCCTTTATTTTCTGGATATTGACTAAGCCCTGCTCGTGTCTTGTCTGCATTGTCTGTATATTGACTAAGTTCTGCTCTTGTCTTGCCTTTATTGGCTAGAATCGATAATATCCTGGTCATGTCTTGCCTTTATTAGCTGGATATTGTCTAAGTCCTGCACATATATTGCCTTGATTGGCTAGATATTGACAATATCGTTCTTATGACTTGCCTCCATTAGCTTGATATTGATTATGTCATGCTGATATCTTGCTTTCATGGGCTCTATATTGATCTCCTCTTCATATCTCTTCTTTATTGGTCGAATATTAGCAATAAATGATTTGTTCACATTAAATGACCTTGAAAAATGACCTGTGTTTTATTGTGATGACTTCCTATGCATTTCCTCGGCAGAGCTCAATAACTTTCATAAAATACATTTTTTTCAGACCTGCAGTTATCAAGATATTTGCTAATGTTTGTTAAAGTGACTGCATGTTTAACTCTCTGTAACTCGAATATTGTCCATTTTTGGACATCGGCGAAAAGCCATTTCATGTACATTTTGTGCGGGGTCCTTTCAACATTTTTTGTGATGAAAAATCCGAAAATCAACATTTTTCTTTCTAAAAAAGCTTCCAAACCTTCCTAAAACCAGTAAATATAGTGAAAACAAAATTTCTATGGTAAAATTTCGAAAAATTCTTCTCATGGCAAATCCAAAAACCCAAAAGTTCCTTTATAAAAAAAAACCTCCCATACCTTCATAAAATCAGTAAATATATTTGCAACAAAAATGTTGGTAGTAAAACTTCAAAAAATGTTTTCCATGAAAAATCCAAAAACCCAAAGGTTCCTTCCTAAAAAGAAAACATTGCAAACCTTCCTAACACCAGTAAATATAGTGGCAACGAAAATTCCGATAGTGAAATTTCAATAGAATTTTTTTAATGAAGAATCCAAAAATCCAATGGTTTCTTCCTAAGAGGAAATCCTTCCAAACTTTCCTAAAACCAGTGAATATAATGAGAACCAAATGTTGATAGTATAATTTTGAAAAATTTTTCTCATGAAAAATCCAAAAGTCCAAAGGATCCTTCCTAAAAAAACCTTTCAAACCTTCCTAACACCAGTATATATAGCATCAACAAAAATTTAGATAGTAAAATTCCGAAAAGAATGTTTTCATGAAAAATACAAAAATCTAAATGTTCCTTCCTAAAAAGAAAACCATATAAACATTACTAAAACCAGTAAATATAGATGCAACGAGAATTTCGATGGTAAAATTTCAACAACAAAAATTTCTATGAAAGATCTAACAATCCAAAAGTCTAGATCTTCCTAAAAATCCAAAATACCAAAGGTCTAGATAGTAAAATTTGATACTATTTTTTTCTTGAAAAGTCCAACAATCCAAAGTTTCTTTCCTAAATAAAAAACCTGCCAAAACTACCCAAAGCCGGTAAATATAGTGGCAACGAAAATTCCGATAGTAGAATTTCAAAAAAATTTCTAATAAAAAATCCAAAAATCCAATGGTTCCTTCCAAAGAGAAAATGCTTCCAAACCTTCCTGAAAGCAGTGAATATAGTGGCAACAAAAATGTTGATAGTGAAATTTTGAAAATTTTTGTTAAAAATTAAACAAATTCAAAGGTTCTTTAATAAAAAAAACTTTCCAAACTTCCTCTGAACCAGTAAATGTAGCGGCAGCAAAAATTTCGATAGTAAAATTTCGAAAAAAAATTTTTCCGTGAAAGACGCAAGAATCCGAAGGTCTAGATGGTAAAATTGTGAAAAATTTTTTCCTGAAAAATCTAAAAATTCAAAGGTTCCATCTCAAAAAAATCATTCCAAACTTCCCTGTAGCTAGTAAATATAGTGTCAACGAAAATTTCGATACTAAAATTTCAAAACAATTTTTTTTTATAAGAAACCCAAAAATCCAAAGGTCTACATTTTTGAAAATCCACAGGTCTAGATGGTGAAATTTCGGAAAAAATTTTTTCATAAGAAATCCAAATATCTAAGAGTTTCTTCCTAAATAAAGCCTTACAAACCTTCTTGGAACCAGTTAATATAGTATCAACGAAAATTTAGATAGTGAAATTTCGAAAAAAAAATTTTCATCAGAAACCCAAAAATCCAAAGGTCTAGAAAGTGAAATTTTGGACAATTTAATTAATGAAAAATCCAAAAATCTAAAGTTTTTTTCCTTAAAAAAAAATACCAAACCGTTCTAAACCAGTAAATGTAGTGGCAACGAAGATTTTAAAGGTGCAATTCAAAAAATTTGTTTTTATATAAAATCAAAAATCTAAAAGTTCCTTTCTAAAAAAAATCTTCCAAAACTTCATAAAACCAGTAAATATAGTGGCAACGAAATTTTCTGTAGCAAAATTTTGACAATTTTTTTCTCATGAAGAATCCGAAAA
The DNA here is from genome assembly GCA_032357855.1 of Amphibolips quercusostensackenii. Classification (NCBI taxonomy): domain Eukaryota; kingdom Metazoa; phylum Arthropoda; class Insecta; order Hymenoptera; family Cynipidae; genus Amphibolips; species Amphibolips quercusostensackenii. The sequence goes on along the minus strand of JAUELO010448175.1, from coordinate 10,210 downwards.
TCCAATGGACTAGACCTTCCTGAAAATCCAAAAATATAAAGGTATACATTGTAAAATTTTGAAAATTTTATTTCTATAATAATACAAAAATCTAAAGGTTCCTTTCTAAAAAAATACCTTGAAAACCTTTTTAAAAACAGTGAATGTAGTAGCAACGAAAACTTTGATAGTAAAATTTAAAGAAAAAATTTTCAGGAAAAATCCATGAATCCAATGGTTCCTTCCTAAAAAAACTTTTCCAAAACCAGTAAATATAGTTTTAACAAAAATTTCGGTAGTAAAACTTCGAAAAATTTACTTCCATGAAACATCCAAAAATCCAATGGTCTAGCCATCCTAAAAATCCAAAAATCCAAAGGTCTAGATAGTAAAATTTCGAAAAATGTTTTCCATGAAAAATCCAAAACCCAAAGTTTCCTTCCTAAAAAGAAACCTTATAAATCTTCCTAAAACCAGTGAATATGTTTGCAACTAAAATTTAGATAGTGAGACTCAAAAAAATATTTTTTCATACAAAATAAAAAATCCAAATGCCTAGACCTTCCTAAAAATCCAAAAATCCAAAGGCTTGGACCTTTCTGAAAATTCAAAAATCCAGTGTCTAGACAGTGAAATTAAAAAAAAAATTTATGTAAAATCCAAAAATTCAAAGATTTCTTTCTAAAAAAAAACACTTAGAAGCTTCTCTAAAACCAGTAAATATATTGGTAAACTTTTCTTCCTAAAAAAAATCTTTCAAACCTTCCTGAAACCAGTAAATATAGTACCAGCGAAAATTTCGATTGTAAATTTCGAAAAAAAATTTCTCAAGAAGAATCCAGCAATCGAAAGGTCTAGATATTCCTAAAAACCCAAAAATCGAAAGGTCTAGACCATCCTGAAAATCTAAAAATCCAAAGTTCTACATTGTAAAAATTTGAAAATTTTATTTTCACAAAAAATCCAAAAATCCAAAGGTTCCTTTCTTGAAAAAAAACACCTTCAAAACCTCCCTAAAACCAGTGAATATAGTGGTAACGAAAATTTTGATAGTAAAATTTTAAAAAGAAAATTTCATGAAGAATCCATAAATCCAATGCTTCGTTCCTAAAAACAACTTTTCTAGTAAAATTTCAAAAATATTTTTTAAATGAAAAATTTAAAAATCTAAATGTTTCTTCCTGAAAGAAACCTTCCAAACCTTCTTAAATGAGTTAATATAGTGGTAATAAAAATTTCTATAGTAAATTTTCGAAATATTTTTTTTTCATAAAGAATCTAAGAATCCAAAGGTCTACATTGTGAAATTTAAAAAATTGTATTTTTATGAAAAATCTGAAAATCCAAAGGTTCCTTGCTAAAAAAAAACCTTCCAAACTTCCCTAAAACCAGTAAAAATTGTGGCATCTAAAATTTGTATAGTAAAATTTGAAAAAATTATTTTCAGGAAAAAGAAAAAAATCCAAGTATTCCTTCGTAAGAGAAAATCCTTTTAAACCTTCCTAAAACCAGAAAATATAGTGGCAACGAAAATTTCGAGAGTAAAAATTCGATAAATTTCTTATCATGAAAAATCCAAATATCCAAATGTTCCTTCCTAAGAGAAAATCCTTCTAAACTTTTCTAAAACCAGTGAATATAGGAGCAACAATCGAAAAGTCTAGAACATCTTAAAAATCCAAAAGTCCAACGGTCTAGATAGTAAAATTTCGATAATTTTTTTTTTAAATCAAAAAACGAAAGGATCCTTTCTAAATAAAAACCTTTCAAACCTTCCTGACACCAGTGAATATAGTGGCAATGACAATTTCGATAGCAAAATTTCGAAAACCAAAAAATCTAAAGGCTAAGACCTTTCTCGAACTCCAAAAATTCAATAGTCTAGACCATCATAAAAATCCAAAAATGCAAAAGTCTCGAAAATAAGATATAGACAAATTTTTTTCATCAAAAATCCAAAAACCGGAAGGTTCCTTCCTAAAAAGGAAGCCATCCTGATCTTTCTAGAACCAGTAAATATACTGACAACGAAAGTTTCAATAGTAAAATTTCGAAATATTTTCCTTCATGTATAATCCAAAAATCTAAAGGTTAAGACCTTCCTCAAAATCCAAAAATCCAATGGTCCAGATCATGCTAATAATCCAAAAATGCAAAGGTCTAGATAGTAAAATTTCGAAAAAATTTCTGTATGAAAAATTCGAAAACCGAAAGGTTCTTTCCCAAAAAAGAAACCTTCCAAACCTTCTCAAAAATGCGAAAATTCAAAGATCTAGACCATCCTAAAAATCCAAAGGTCTGGATGGTAAAATTTCAAAAAAAATTTTTCATGAAAAATCCAAAAACCTAAAGGTTTCTTCCTATAAAAGTACCTTCCAAACGTTCCTAAACCCAGTAAATATAGCGTCAACGAAAATTTCTATAGTGAAATTTCGAAAAATCTTTTTTTATGATGAATCTGAAAATCCAAAGGTCTAGACCGTCCTAAAAAACCAAATAACCAAAGGTTCAGACCATCCTAAAAATCTAAAAATCCAAATGTCTAGATAGGAAAAGTACAACAATTTTTTTTCATAAAATATACAAAAATCCAAGTCTTCCTTCCTTAAAAAAAACCTTCCAAACTTTCCTAAAACCAGTAAATATAGTGGCAACGAAAATTTCGACAGTAAAATTTTGAAATTTTTTTTTTCATGAATACTCCAAAAATCTAAAGGTTCCTTACTAAAAAAGAATCTTTCAAGCTTTCTAAAAACCAGTAAATGTTGTAGAGGCAACGAGAATTTCGATAGCCAAATTTTTAAAATGTTTTTTACAAAAAGAATCTAAAAATCTAAATGTCTAAAATCACTTTAAATCCAAAAATCCGAAGGTCTAGACCTTCCTAAAAATCCAAAGGTCTATATAGTAAAATTTCGAAAAATTTTTTTCATTGAAAATCAAAAAACCCAAAGGTTCCTTCCTAAAAAGATACTTCCAAACGTTCCCTTAACTAGTAAATATAGTAGCAACAAAAATTTCGATAGTAAAATTTCCATAAATTTTTTTTTAAGAAAAATCCAAAAATCCATTTTTATAGACCTACCATAAAATCCAAAGATCTAGAACTCCTTAAAAGTTCAAAAATACAAAGGCCTAGGTAGTAAAATTTCAAATTTTTTTTTTTCATGAGAAATATAAAAATCTGAAGGTTCTTTCCCAAAAATACCTTCCAAACTTTCATAAAACCAGTAAATACAGTAGTGACGATAATTTCCATAGTAAAATTTCGAAAAATAATTTTTCATGAAAAATCCAAACGTTTCTTCCTAAACGAAAAAACTTCCAAAAATTTCCAAAACCAGTAAAAATAGTGGCAACGAATATTTCAATAGTGAAATATCGAAAAAAAATTTTCAGGAAAAATCCAAAAATCTAAATATTCCTTTCTAAAAGAAAAAAACTTCCAAACATTTCTGAAACTAGTAAATATAGTAGCAACGAAAATTTCGATGGGAACATGTTGAAATATTTTTTTTTTAAATCCCAAAAACAATATAGAGGTCCGGAAAACTTGTAAATATAGTAAGAGCCTAGATTTCAATAAAAAAATTTTTTAACTTTTTTTCCCTTAATTATCCCAAGAACAGTGTAGAAGTCTATAAATCTCTTAAATATAGTACGAACCAAAATTTCTATGGAAAAATTTTAAAATTTTTTTCCCGCACAAAATCTCAGAAGCCCTATAGGGGCCTGTAAAACCCGTAAATATAGTAGGGACCAAAATTTCGATAGCAAAATTTTGCAATTTTTTTATTCATCCTAGAAACAGTATAGAAGTACATAAAACTCGTAAATATAATAGGAACCAAAATTTCGACAGTAAAATTTTTTCTTAAAATATACAACAAGCAGTATATAGGTCCATAACACACTTAAATGAAGTAGAAAATATAAATTTCGATAAAAAAATTTTGAAATTTTTTTTTTCAAAAACTCCCAAAAACAGTATACAAGTCCATAAGGCTCCTGAATAAAGTAGGAACCAAAATTTCAAAATAAAAATTTTAAAATTTTTTTTCTCTTAAAAATCCTAAAAGCAGTATAGAGGTCCATAAAACTCATAAATGTAGAAGGAACAAAAATTTTGATTGAAAAATTTTGAAATGTTTTTTCCTTAATAAACACAAAAGCAGTATAGAAGTGTGTAAAACCCGTAAGTATTGTATGGAACAAAATTTCAATAGAAAAATTTCAATTTTTTTCTCCTTGAAAATTCCAAAAACAGTATAGAGGTCCATAAACCATGTAAATACAGAAGAAAAAAAAATTTTGATAGAAAACTTTTGAAATTTTTTTTACCTCAAAAATCCGAAAAATACTATAGAGGTCCATAAGACTCTTAAGTATAGTGTGAAGCAAAATTTTAATAGAAAAATTTTGAAACTTTTTTTTCATAAAAAATCCCAAAAACAGTATAGAGGAACATAAAACACGTAAATGTAATAGGAAACAAAATTTCAATACAAAAATTTTGAAATTTTTTTCTTCTTCAAAATCCCAAAAACAGTATAGAGGTATAGAGTATAGAGGTCCTTAATATAGTAGGAACCAAAATTTCAAAAGAAAATGTTTGAAATTTTTTTTTCCTTAAAAATCCAAGAAGCAGTATAGAGGTCCATAAAACTTGAAAATGTAGAAGGCACCAAAATTCCGATAGAAAAATTTAAAAATGTTTTTTTCCTCAAAAATCCCCAAAACAGTACAGAGGTCCATGAAACTCCTAAATATAGTACAAACCAAAATTTCGATCAAAAATTTTGAAATTTTTTTTCCTCGAAATCTTAAAAACTCCATAGGGGTATGTAAAACTTGTGAATATAGTAGGGACAAAATTTCGACAGACAAATTAAATTTTTTTTTTTCTTCAATAATCTTTAATAATGATAATCTAATAATTTGTTTTTTACTACAAAATTCCAAAAACAGTATAGAGTTCCATAAAACACGTAAATATAGTAGAAATAAAATTTTGATAGAAAAATGTGGAAATTTTTTTTTACCTCAAAAATCCGAAAAACAGTATAGAGTGGGAAGCAAAATTTCAATAGAAAAATCATAAAATTTTTTTCTTGTCAAAAAATCCCCCCAAAAAAATTGAGGAACAATAAAAGACGTAAATATAATAGGAACCCAAATTTCAATACAAAAATTATAAGATGTTTTTTTTTCTTCAAAATCCCAAAAACAGTATAGAGATCCATAAAACTTGTCAATATGGTAGGGACTAAGATTTCGATAAAAAAATTATGAATTTTTTTTCTGCAGAATATTAAAAACCATATAGGGGCCTGTAACACCCGTAAATATAGAAGAATATAATAAAATATAATATAAATATAGGGTCTGTGAAACCCGTGAATACAGTACAAACAAAAATTTTGATAGAAAAATTTAGAAATTTTTTTTTCAAAAATTCTAAAAACAGTATAGAGGTCTATAAAGCTCTTAACTATAGTAGGAACGAGAATTTTAACAAAAAAAAATTGTTTAATGTTTTTTTGCTCAAAAATCCCAAAAGCAGTAAAGAGGCCCATAAAACTAGTAAATAAAGAAGGAACAAAAATTTACATACGAAAATTTAAAAATATTTTTCTTAATAATCACAAAAACAGTATAGAGGTCCATAAAAATCGTAAATATAGTGAGAAATAAAATTTCATCAGAAAAATTTTGAAATTATTTTTCCTGAAAAATCCTAAAAATAGTATAAAGGTACATAAAACTTGCGAATATAGTAGGAACCAAAATTTAGATGAAAAAACTTTTGAAATTCTTTCTCCTTAAAAATCCCAAAAACAGTATAGAGGTCCATGAAACTCGTAAATATAGTAGGAACCAAAATTTCGATCGAAAAACTTTAGAATTCTTTTCCCCCTCAAAGTCTCAAAAACTCCATAGGTGTCTGTAAAACTCGTAGATATAATAGGGACCAAAATTTCTATAAGAAAATTTTAGAATTTTTTTTCTAAATTCTAAAAACATAAAGCATAAAACATGAAAGGTCCATAAAACCCTTAAATATAGACTTTTACATATAGTAGGCACCGAAATTTCTATAGAAAAATTAAAACATTTTTTTTTCCTTCAAAGTCTCAAAAACAGTATAGAGGCCTATAAAATCCGTAAATATAGTACGAACCATAATTTCGATAAAAAAATGTTAAAATTTTTTTTGCTTCTGGACTTTATAGGGGTCTCTAAAACACGCAAATGTAGTAGGGACTGAAATTTTGATGGAAAAGTTTTTAAATTTTTTTTGAACAAAATTTTCAAAAACAGTATAGGGGTCCATAAAAATCGTAAATGTAGTAGGAACCAAAATTTCTATAGAAAAATTTTGGAATTTTTTTCCCTTCGAAAATCCCAAAAACAGTATAGAGGTCCATAAAACTTGCGAATATAGTAGGAACTAAAATTTAGATAGAAAACTTTTTTAAATTTTTTTCCTTGAAAATCCCAAAAACAGTATAGAGGTCCATAAAACTCGTAAATATATTAGGAGTCAAAATTTCGATCAAAAATTTTTTAATTCTTTTTCCCCTGAAAATCTCAAAAACTCCATAGGGGTATGTAAAACTCGTATATATAACAGGGACCAAAATTTTTATCAAAAAAATTTGAAATTTTTTTTCTAAATTCCAAAAACGTATAACATGAAAGGTCCATGAAACTCGTAAATATAGACTTTTCAATATGGTACGGACTAAAATTTCTATAGAAAAATTAAAACTTTTTTTTTCTTCTTCAAAGTCTTAAAAACAGTATAGAGGCCTTTAAAACCCGTAAATATAGTACAAACCAAAATTTCGATACAAAAATGTTGGAATTTTTTTTGCTCCTGAAATTTGAAAAACTCTATAGGGGTCTCTGAAACCCGTGAATGTAGTAGGGATTGAAATTTTGATAGAAAAGTTTAGAAATTTTTTTTTCACAAAAATCCCAAAAACAGTATAGGGGTCATAAAAATCGTGAATGTAGTAGGATCCAAAATTTCTATAGAAAAAGTTTGGAATTTTTGTGTTCTCAAAAATTCCAAAAACAGTATAGAGGTGCATAAAACTTGCGAATATAGTAAAAAGCAAAATTTCGATCGAAAAATTTTCAAATTCTTTTTCTTCTTAAAATCTCAAAAACTCTATAGTACTTGGAATGGTACTCCATGGTACCATATAACTCCAACTCGTAGATATAATAGGGAATAAAATTTCTATTAAGAAAATTTGAAATTCTTTTTCTAAATTCCAAAAACATAAAACATAAAACATGAAAGGTCAATGAAACTCGTGAATATAGCCTTTTACATATGGTAGGGACCAAAATTTCTATAGAAAAATTAAAACTTTTATTTTCTTCAAAGTCCCAAAAACAGTATAGAGGCCTATAAAACCCGTAAATATAGTACGAACCAAAATTTCGATAAAAAAATGTTGAAATTTTTTTGCTTCTGAAATTTTAAAAACTCTATAGGGGTCTCTAAAACCCGTAAATGTAGTAGGGATTGAAATTTTTATAGAAAAGTTTTTAAATTTTTTTTCACAAAAATCTTAAAAACAGTATAGGGGTCCATAAAAATCGTAAATGTATTAAGAACCAAAATTTCGATGTGAAAATCTTGAAATTTTTTTTCCCTCAAAAATCCCAAAAACAGTATAGAGGGCCACAAAACTTGCGAATATAGTAGGAACTCAAATTTCGAAAGAAAAATTTAGAAATTTTTTTTTTTCCTTAAAAATACCAAAAACAGTATAAAGGTCAAAAAATCTCGTAAATATAGTAGGCATCAATATTTCGATAAAAAAATTTTTATTTTTTTTTTTTTTAAATCTCAAAAACTGGATAGTGGTCTGTGAAACCTGTGAATATATTGTGGACCAAAATTTTGACAGAAAAATTTTGAAAATTTTGTTTTACATAAAAATCCCAAAAACAATATAGAGGTCCATAAAAATCGTGAATACAGTACGAACTAAAATTTTGATAGAAAAATTTTGAGATGGTTACTTCTGCTAATATCTCAAAAACTCTATGGTGGTCTGTGAAGCCCATAAATATATTAGGCACCAAAATTTCTATGAAAAAATATTGATATTTTTTTCTTCCTCAAAAATTCCCAAAAGAGTATAGAGGTCCATAAAATACGTAAATATAGTACGAACCAAATTTTCGGTAGAAAAATTTCAAAATTTTTCTTCCTAAAAAATCCCAAAAACTCTAGAGGGGTCGCGAAACCCGTAAATATTGTAAGTACTAAAATTTTGACGGAAAAATTTTGAATTTTTTTTTTCCTTTAAAATCTCAGAAATAGCATGGAAGTTCATAAAACTTTTAAATATAGTAGGAACCAACAAATCGATTAAAAAATTAAAAAAATTTTTTTATTTTTTTAAAATCCCAAAAACCCTATAGGTGTCTTTAAAACCCGTAAATATAGTAGGGAACAAAATTTCGATAGAAAATTTCTGAAATCTTGTTGTTTTAAAAAATCGCCAAAACAGTATATAGGTCCATAAAGCTCGTAAATATAGTAGGAACTATAATTTCTATAGAAAAATTTTTAATTTTTTGTCTTAAAAATCCGAACAACAGTATAGAGGTCCATAAGACTCTTAAATATAGTAGGAAACGAAATTTCAATGAAAAAATTTTAAAAAAATCTTTTTCTGAAAAATCCCAAAAACAATATGGAGGTCCATAAAGCCCCCAAATATAGTAGGGACCAAAATTTCGATAGAAAAGTTTTGAAATTTTTTTTCCGCAAAAATACCAAAAACAGTATAGAGGTCCATAAAAATCGAAAATATAGTACAAACCAAAATTTCGACAGAAAAATTTTGAAAATTTATTTCCCCCTAAAAATCCCGAAAACAGTATAGAAGTCCATGAAACTCGTAAGTATAGTAGGAAACAAAATTTTGATAGAAAAGCTAAAATTTTTTTTTTTTAATCCTGAAAACAGTATAGAGGTCCATAAAAATCGTAAATGTGGTAGAAACTAAAATTTCGATAGAAAAATTTTGAAATTTTGTTTCCCATAGAAATCCCAAAAACAGCGTAGAGGTCCATAAAACTTGCGAATATAGTAATAACTTAAATTTCGATATAAAAATTTTGAATTTTTTTGTTCCTTTATAACCCCAAAAACAGTATAGAGATCCATAAACCTCGTAAATATAGTAGGCACCAATATTTCGATAACAAAATTTTTAATTTTTTTTTTTCCAAAATCTCAAGAACTCTCTCATGCTCTGTGAAACCTGTAAATATATTAGACACCAAAATTTCAACAACAAAATTTTAAAAATTGTTTCTTTCCTAAAAATCCCAAAAACAGTATAGAGGTCCATTAGACTCGTAAATATAGCAGCAACCAAAATTTCGATCGAAAAGCTTTGAAATTTTTGTTTTCTTTGTAAATCCCAAAAACGATATTAGGGTTCATAAATCTCGTAAATATAGTAGGGACCAAAAATTTTACAGAATTGACAAACAAAAATTTCTTATCAAAAATCCCTGAAACAGTATAAAGGTCCTCAAAACTCGTAAATATAGTAGAAACCAACATTTTAATAAAAATATTTTTATATAATTTTTTTTTAATCCCAAAAACTCTAGAGGAATCTGTAAAACCCATAAATATAGTAAGAACTAAAATTTTGATAGAAAAATTTTTGAAGTTTTATTTTTCTTCAAGATCTCAGAAATAGTATAGAAGTCCATACAACTCGTCAATGTAGTAGGAACCAACATTTCAATAAAAAATTTTAAAATTTTTTTTCCTTAGAAATCCCAAAAACAGTATGAAGGTCCATAAAATTCTTAATTATAGTAGGAACCAAAATTTTGATAGAAAAATTTTTAAATTTTCAATTTCCAAAAAATCCCCAAAACAGTATAGAGGTCCATAAAACTCGTAAATATAGTAGGGACCAAACTTTCGATAAAAAAATTTGGAAATTTTTTATCCTTCCAAAATCTCAAAAACTCTATAGTGGTCTGTAAATCTTTTAAATATAGTAAGAACCAAAATTTAGATAAAAAAATTTTGAAATCATTTTTTCCGCAAAAATCTTGGAAACAATATAGAAGTCCATAAAACTCGTAATTTTTTTTAGGAACCAAAATTTCTATATATTCTTATTGCTTGAAAATCAAAAAAGCAGTATAGATGTCCATGAAACTCGTAAATATA
>JAUELO010448145.1:0-13465 GCA_032357855.1 Amphibolips quercusostensackenii | reverse complement strand
GTGTACAATAAACCAGGAAGGAAGTGCAGGCAAAATAGAAGTTTTTCTCGAAACTGACTTTTTCAAAACGATACCCACGATTTTTAAGTTCTACTGGACCGATTTACCTGACATTTTTTAAGAGGCTTCTTTATAGACATCTCTATATCTGGAACTATTCTCATCCCAAAATTTCAATTTTTACTATTTTCAAAAAATTCGAAAAGATCAAAAAAAGTGGTACAAAAATGTTTTTTTTTCTGTGCAGTCGCCATTTTGTAAAAAAAAATTTTCTTAACTTTTTCTTAGTTCCAGACATTGCGACAATACTTTAGATTAATTATCTCTTTTTTTCGTTTCGGATCGCTAGGAGGGTTGAAGTCGTGGGTATGGTCACGTGCCAATTTTTTGAGACCCCCCACTTCATCAGCTGCTAATTTTTAAAATTTTTAACTTTTTATATTTTTTTTTGTATTCTTGTAATGTTAATAAATAAATTATGAAAAAATGTATGGTAAAAATATTGATTGCCTTTTTTTACGGCACGTCAAAAATTACCTGAAATTCATACCTCTACACCAGAATACCCCATTAAAATTGCAAACAAAAATTCAGTACGAAAATAAGTCACAGAATTATTCTATATTTAGCAAAAGACTTGAAGAAATTAACAGGAAGTTAGAAACCTCGAATCTACACCCATACGTTATTACGTCTATATATTAAAATTATGAAAATATTCAGAATATTCATATGAGATACCACTACATCTAAAACTTTCTTTCTCTTGATATCTAAAATGAGATACATGTATTTTGACAACTGCGTCATTCGCCATTATAGGCATCTTATGCATTAATCACTACACCTATAACTATTTACTTCTCTTGATATCTACGAAGGGATGCATGAATTTGAAAACTGCGCATTCAACATATATGGGCATCTCGTACATTAAACACTACACTTTCAACTATTTACTTTTCTTCACATCTAAGAAGCGACACATGCATTTCGAAACTGCGCATTTACCATGTATGGGCATCTTGTGCATTAACCACTACACCAACAACTATTTACTTCTCTTGATATTTTCGAAGGAATACATGCATTTTAAAACTGCGCATTTACCATATATGGGCATCTCGTGCATTAAACACTTAACCTATAACTATTTATTTTTCTTTATATCTAAGAAGGGGTACATGCATTTTAAAAATGCGCATACACCATATATGAGCATCTTGTGCATTTACCACTACACCTTTAACTATTTACTTTTCTCCACATCTAAGAAGGGACACATGCATTTTGAAACTTTGCATTCACCATATATGGGCATTTCGTGCATTAACCACTACACTTATAACTATTCACTTTTCCCTAAATCTGAAAAGGGATACATGCGTTATGAAACTGCGCATTCACCATATATGAACATCTCGTGCATTTACTACTACATCTTTAACTATTTAATTTTTTCTATATCTAAGAAGGGATACGTGCATTTTGACAACTGCGAATTCACCATATACAGACATCTCATGCATTAACCACTACACCTATGACTATTTACTCCTTTGGTATTAGAAATGGATACAGTGCATTAGGAACAACGCACAATTCACCAAACACTAATCCGCATAACAAATTATAGACACTTATAAGAACAAAATCCTACCCCTACGTTAATATCTCTTATCCATATTTGAATCCAAAGAAAGGCAATGTGTATAAATACGGCCAATTACGAAAGAGAAATCAGTTAAGATTCCATTTAAAAGTCCTAAGTTAAAAGGTAAAATTCGTCAGTCTACACTATTTCCAGTCAACAATCAGATTGCAAGCTTGGCCACAGCTGCACATCATCAATACTTTAACTCCGGACCCAAGAGACGGACCGTTAACACATTTCTATGAGGCCCCTAGGATCTCGAGAGTAGATATCAAAGTACTAAATCATTTTAACACCTATTTAAAACTTTCTTTTTTATCAAACATTTGTTTGATTAATTAGTCATACTCGTATAAGATGGACGAGAAACTAAAGAAGAGAAATTAATCCAAGGCTTGATCAAGAAAACTGTCCAACCGTGCAATCAAGTTTTATTAACTGATCTTTTTACTTTACCTTTTTATATTTTTTATTTATCACTTCATTTCGTTTGTATTCACTGAAATAAATCTTAATTAAACTGTAAAATTTAGATCCACAACTTCATTTCTAGTTTGGTACTTACCTAATCCAAGTTTTCTAGTTTATTTTAAATTAGATACTGAACACAGAAAACATCTTCTAATAGAAGAAAATATATGGTAAGTTACATATATTAGGACGTGACAATAGTATTAACTACAAAATTTACAAACTTGAAAAAAATTTTCTTTTTTGATATACAATATAATAAATTTTGAATTTTTAAAATGGATAAGGTAAGACTGATTCACATAGCCTCACTGACAAGGTCAGTGAGTCATTCTGTAAGAAAACATAAAAAATATAATTTTTATTTGATTTGAAAAAATATATATTAAGAAAAAAAAATTGATTGCAGAAAAAAAATATATTGTCGACCCTCTTGTCAATTAAATTTTTGTGTGCAATTATAATAGTTAAATTAATTAAGAACGAGATAATAAAAAAAGCAGAGGTGTCACCTAGGTTTAAAAATCGATCCATATTCATATTGTTATTCCCACATAATTATTAAAGAAAGTTGAATTTCATTATTTTTACACAACACTGGCAAAGAAATATTTAGTTGAAGACGTCAAAATTTCACACTTCAAAGCAGTATTTTGTGATCACTTTTAATACTAAAATTGAGGCTTGAATGAATATGTTTTCTCAATCTGCTTCGAAAAAGGCTGACTGATGGGGCATCGATGTGGACCAACAATACATTAGAATTTCTTCTCACTCACAATCATTACTCATATCGAATTAAAATGTATTTACTTTTCAACAAAAATAATTATAATTGAAATTTATTCATTATTACTTCTCCTTGTAAAAAACATATGTAGTTATATTATATGAAAAATGAATATTATTATTCCATTTCATTTTAAGAAGTGAAAAGTTTCAATACCCATCAAAGAAGTTTGCATTTAATATATTATATTTTATGGGTTTGAAGATTATTAATAATATTTTCTTTTAAATTTCAAAACGATGTACTTATCTTCAATAATAATTTTATAAATAATGTGTATAATACATAATTCATAACTGAGACCAATTTTCCAGACTATTTTAGAATTGTTACGTAACAAGATAGCAAAATTCATCTAGATCATGCGTTCAACCAACTTAAAGTACAAATAATACACGTTTGTAACGCAACAGTCATTTTATATTATTACATAGGTATTACTAATCTGCATTATGCACAGCTTAGAAAACCATACAGTAACGTTGTAAGAATTCACTTACGTAACTGTGTAACTAAATTGTTATAGTTCAAGTGTGTAATCAAGTTATATATCTAATTAGGAAGAGGGGATAAGCATGACAACTCGAAGAAGAAGAAAATTTGCATCACCCTTTTACAAAATGAGCGAAAGATGGAAAGAAGGAAGCCGCCAACGATATCTCAGCGAGCATTGAGCGGCAGCGTGCTCGCCGTTTTGGCGGCGCCGAATGCGTTCTTGTAAAATGCACATTTTTTTCACTTTTTGATAAATCGATCTTAAAATTTTTAGAAACCTTTCTTTAATAGAAAGGAACAAATGTCTACTGTATACACCTCTGCGCATATAATGCAAGATATACTAAGAGTAGCAAAGTTGGTTACTAATTAATATAAGAAAAAAAAATGAATCAACATTTTTTGCTATTTGCATTGACATAAAACCTTAAACAATAAAAATTCAAAAACTGCTTGCACATATCAATTCTAAATTAAATAAAAAGTCTTTTAAAAAAAGAGATCTAAAATCAGTAAAGAATTGCGTGCTGAAAGTAATTGTGTACAATGTTGTTTCTTTTTGCCTCACTGTGTCTGTCGTTGCGCGTGAATAATGTGGCCACGTGATTGCACTAAACAGTATTATCTGCAAAACGTAAAGAGTGTATCAATTTTTTTTTCGATGAAGTAATATTTTCAGTTTTAAAATTGCACAAGAAATCCTTATAAATCATAAGCTACACCTGCAAAATCATTAAAATTATATTAGCGGTTAGGGCGATAACCTTGGGCAAAAGGAAGAAAGAGAAAAGCCTAAAGTATCTTCATACATTGAATTGTCAATCTTTTGATTAAATTTCAATCCGACTTCAGATAACAAAGATAATTATATTTTAGCTTACAATTTTTTATTGAATCAATGATACACAGTTGCCAATGAATCGTTATTTGCAACAACTTCAGTAAAACGGTGTGGGCAGATTGGATTCTGTGTGCCTACTTGACATTCCAACATTTCATCTGCTGTCATGTTCTCAACTGCACCGTTTGTCATATTTATCTTTATTCTTGAATGATTACTATCTGTCTTATATATTCCACGAAGAATCCCACTGTACTCTAATATTGCAAAAACGACACCACTGGATGTTGTTAATACAATATATTCTTGGGTTAGCACGGGCACAAAATTACCATTTTCTACTTCCAATTGGATTCGTATTTTGACAGGAAAAATGTATCTTCTAAATTCAAATCGCTGGTACTGATTGGAGCAAGGAACAAGCCGAACATATCCAAGTTGTCCAAATGCATATCCAAGTATTGTATGAGGAATCTCGCTCAGAGGAGACCTCGATCTTATACGAAAAAGACGCTCCTCAGAAGAAATCAGGTCAGGTGAATGTTGCCTGGCAGAAGAAGATGAAACAGGATTACGCTCATTATCAGGACTCAATTCATACTGCAGAGAATCAAATTTTGTAACAACTTTGATAAAAATATGTGGAAAGATTGGGTAGCTTTCACCTACTGGACAATTCGTAACCTCAACTGGGGTCATATTTTCAACTGCGCCGCTTATCATATTAATTTTAACTCTCGAATGACTACTATCTGCCCTATATATCCCACGAAGAACCCCACTATACTCTAATATTGCAAAAACGTCACTATTGGATGCTGATAATACAATATGTTCTCGCTTTGGTATGGGAGAATAGCTGTTACGTCTTACTCGCACTCTAATTGGTTTCTGCTCAGGAATAATGTATCTCCTAAATGCAAATTGAAGGCTCTGATCTGAGCTCGGACTTAGTCGAATATATCCAAGTTCTTTAAGTGGATATCCAAGTACGTCGGAAGAAGGAGGCCTGCCCTGAGGGGACTTGGAGCTGCTGCGAAGAGAAGACTTCTCAGGAGATGTCTGATCAGGTGATTGTTGCCTGACAGAAGAAGAAGCAACGGGATCACGTTCGCTATCGTGATTTAATTCAAACGGCAGTGAATTGTATTCTGTAACTACTTTAATGAAAGTACGTGGAAAGATTGGGTGCTTTTTGCCTACTGGACAATTCCTAACTTCCACTGGGGTCATATTTTTAACTGCGCCGTTTCTCATATTTATTTTTACTCTTGAATGACTTATACCCGTCCTATATATTCCACGTAGAAGCCCACTATACTCTAATATTGCAAAAATGTCACCATTGGATGCTGATAATACAATATGCTCTTGGCCTGTCATGGGAAGGTAGCTGTTACGTCCTGTTCGCACTCTAATTAGTTTACCAGCAGGAAAAGTGTATTTTCGAAATTCGAATTGAAGGCTCCGATTTGTAAAGGGACAAAGCCGAATATATCCAAGTTCTTTAAGTGCATATCCAAGTACTTCAGAAGAAGGAGGTTTGCCCCGAGGAGACACAGACCTGTCACGAAGAAGAAGCTCCTCAGGAGTAATCAGGTCGGGTGAATGTTGCCTGGTAGAAGAAGAACCAGGATTACGTTCGCTATTGTCATTTGATTTTAATTGCAGTGAATCATTATTTGCAACACCTTTGGTAAAAGAATGTGGGAAGATTGGGTGATTTTCTCCTATTGGACAATCCCTAACTTCATCTAAGGTCATATTGTCAACTGCGCCGCTTACCATATTAATTTTCACTCTTGAACGATATTTATTTGTTCTATATATGCCACGAAGGACCCCACTATATTCTAATATTGCAAAAATGTCACCATTGGATGTTGATAATACAATATGTTCCTGCTTTGGCACGGGAACATAGCTGTTATTTCCTGATCGCAATCTAATTGGGTCATCGGCAGGAAAAACGTATCTTCGAAATTCAAATTGAAGGCTTCGATTGGTGCGGGGAATAAGCCGAATATATCCAAGTTCTCCAAGTGCATATCCAAGAACTTCTGAGAAAGGTGGCCTACCACGAGGAGAATTGAACCTGTTGCGAAAAGGAGGCTCCTCAGAAGAAGTTCGGTCCAGTGAATGTTGTCTGGTAGAAGAAGTACCAGGATTACGTTTACTATTCGGATTTCTGTCACTCTGTGAACTTAATTCTGCAACAAGAAATAGTGGATTAATTTTTTGGCACTGAATGCTCGGCTGGTATCGGCAAAAAGTTGTCCAACAGTAGTGGTAAAACTGCTTTTTAGCTCGTTATTTTTTAAAGGTTGTGTACAAATTGTGTTCAACTTATAAGAATTTCTTATTACAAATATAAAGTATAAGAAATGGCTAATGATGGAAAATGATTTACAATACTACTGAGTGGCCATATAACAGCACTTGTGTGATAAATCACAGGGGGCCTCTCTGCCCCCTATGAGACGATGGAAAGGGGTAAAGGTCTCACAAACGTTGCTTTTGTGACCAATCACAAGGGTACCTTCCCACTTCTATGAGTCGTTAAAGGAACTATGCTTAATTTTTTGCTAAAAGCAGATAACTTTTTGCCAGTACCAGCAATCTATTTTCTCCGTGATTTTTTTTGCTCAACACATTCATGTCTGATATCTTTGGTTAAACTAAAATTTTCTTTACAGAAAGCATTGTTTTGGCGATTAGATTGTAATCATGCATAATAATTTTAAATTATAACAACTCTTAACCGTGCAGGTATTCTTTTTAAATAAACATATATTTTCTAATGAAACAAGAGCAAAAACGCTTTAATAACCTTAATGACAATTAACGATTTTCTGTTATACAAAAAAATCCATTTCTTTGTAAATAAATGCTTACTCAATTTTTACTAACGAATAACTTATCTCAAGTAATTATTTGAGATATATCAAATAAATAATTTAGTTTCACTTATTCTGTAATGAAAATCCTACTTAGGTGGGTTAAGTGTGCCAGAAATGTCCCATGAATATTTGGATAGGCCGAATAATTAAATTTTTAGTTTTTCGATCTGAATAGAAAAAATTTTGTTTTATATATAAAAATTGATAATAAAATATTCAGATAAAATATTTAGATAAGAATATTTTTCTAGTTTTCTAAAGATTTTTAAAACGATATCTTTTGTTAGCAGACATGATTTGAAGTTTGAAAATTCAAAAAAATGATTTTTTCGACATATTTTCATGTTCCTTTCATACTCATCTTCAGAATCATTTCATCCTGTACATATTTGTTTTTTGCGATATAGAAAACATTATTTCAGAAAACTTTGTTAGAATGAACAAAATTTCTGCATTTAAAAAATTCACGCAGTCTTTATTTTAGATCATATTTACATTTTTTTGTGAACTGAAAAACTTAAAAGATGTTAGAAAATGTTTTTATTAGTTCTTTTTACATGTTCTTTATATATAAAAACCATACGAATATAAAAGCAAACATTAAAAAATCTAAAAATTCGCACAGTTTACGGCTGTGTGGACTTGACAATATGTTAATATTTACATAATAGGTCCCTGAATTAATTTCCGTGAAGTGAAGGAACTTTATTCTAACATGATGTTTCTTAAATAATTTGGTGCAACAAAACGCTACTAGAACTTGTGTAATAATAATACTATTATTAGTAGATATAAATTATAAGTTATAATTTTTTTTCAATAAAAAAGTAACCCAGTAGGGTAAACCATCCTTGAGAATTTGTATATACAACAATTACGCAAGACTATAAATAATTTTGTCTCAGTTTTTTAAAAATTGAAAACTTTAGTGATCTACTCTTGAGTTAAGATCTCCTACTTAGTTCTATTTTGGTAAAAAAAAACAATTATTGATAACAATATATAATTACACATAAAAGTAATAATACAAAAAAAGTTAAAGTTTTTTGCAGCAAATTAATATTGACGCAGTCCAAATACATTACGGCGCTGCGGCACAGCGTCATGATCTATAATTGACGGCGCAACATTTAAATAATTTTAATATATTTATTACGTTTATAGAAACAAATCATGATACCAAAAGTTTAATAAAATACTTGAGCTATTAAACTCTAATTTCTAAATGCTTTAAGTATTTCAAAAGATCCTGTAAGTTCTTAATTTTAACTAAAAACTATTTTTTCATAATTACTCTTCTGAAGCGTATTTAAAACAGAAATTGCACCAAATCACTATTTTTTAAAACAAAGCTATTAAATGCGAAAAACTAATATAAAAATAAAAAACAGGGGCTATTTGTAATTGTCACCAAGCCCTGCACTCGCACCATACCCCACTCACCTCTTATATCGCATTATTGCAAATTGATGAAAAGTACTAATTTAATTTACAAAAAACTGTGAGAAAATTACTCACACATTAATTTGATAATCATGAAAAATATATTTTGTCCACTTTTTGTTTGACAAAAGGAACATTTTCGAGTACCTTCATGTACTCTTTCCTATTCGAATGTGTCTTTGTGTTACAAAATACCTGTGAAATAGATAAATAGACCAAAATTTATTTTTTATTTTTTAGGCTCCTCAGTTTACAAAAATATTTTTAGTTTTTATGTAAACTTGAGAGTCGGCGCAAGTTTATTTATCAGAAGATTTTTTCCAACAAAAGTTTTTTTTTGATCACATGGCATACTGCGATGAATAAATTTGTACAGGGGAAAATGATTCTAAGGATAACTGTAGAAGAAGCATTGAAATATGTCGAAAACCAATTTTTTCAGTCTTTTAAATTCCAAATAATTTTTGCTAATGAAAGATATGGTTTTAAGAATTTGGAAAAAATCACAGAAATTGATTTTCAAATATATAGAATAAGATTTTTTTTGTTCTGATCAAAAAACCAAACAATTTTCATTTTCGGCTTCCCCTAATGGATATCCTGGTTAGCGTGGGAGATAAATGGGATGTCCCAGTATATTATATTTCTATAATGGCGTATTGAAGCATGTGTTACATTAACAATAATAATAATTATTAATATATTATATTATTATATTTACCAATATAATTAAGGATGACCACAGCAGTGACGACAAAAGTATAAATCAGTCTCATTTTCGCTAAGTAGAAGAAATACTGATTAATGATTCAGTGAATAATTTGATCAACAACTGTAACTAAAGAATATTTTATTGCGCCATATAAGTGCAAATATTAATAAGTAGTAGTTATCTCACATGCATGTAAGATAGCAACATTTTAGACACTTAGATTGTCCTTCTTAGATAATTATATTATTTCAAAATTCATATTTTTATTATTACAATAACAGCAATCTTATTTCAATCAGAAGATATTGATTTTATGCTAAAATTAAGTATTAACTATTTGATCAAATCTCAGCATTATCAAGCTCACTGATTGAAAAGAAGTCTTAACTTCAGTGTCTATTTGTCGCCGTGGTCTGTGAATACGATAACTTTCGACGAAATTAGCCTAATGGATTGCTCTTGGGTAAACCTTATAAGACCTAACAAGAAATAATGATTTCTTCAGCCAGACACTTTTGATTAATAGTTCTGGTTTCGTCCATAGAAAATTCTTTTTAGAAATATAACAATTCCACTTTCCAGACAAACTGTGTAATATAAGATAAATTGTTTACAAGAAATTGTTGATTTAAAAAAGATCTACAAATCATCAGGGAACCATTTTTTGATAATACGCATAGTTTTTTTTTAATCGTGAAAAATGTACATTACACAAATAATTACATTTCTTAGAAAAACTGTACAAGACATTAACCAATTCTAACTAAAAGAATTAATGTTATTTATTAATTAAGGTGGGTAATTATTTTGTACTTAAGTTATCTAAACTATACAGCAACAAAGATAGATGAACTTTATTTAACTAAAGTAAACTTTTTATATGTATGTGCTATAATAACTGCTTAGGAAAATGAATGCGTAATGAAGTACAAACAGTAAGATAACGAAATTCGTGTGCTTTATTTTGTACTGTCTAAATCAAACTAAGGCAAAATTTTTACAAAATATCACATTTTAGAAATATTCTCAACAAAAGCGAAGGAAAAATTACAGTTTCCAAGGGTTTTAACTTGAATTTGTAAAGATTTATGTATTTTGTTAAAAATTTGTTTCTCGTTGGATGAAACACAAATGCTTCGATTAAATATTCAATAATTAGTCAAAAACTAATTGTTTTTAGTTAACAGCTTAACAATTTGTTAAGAATTCATAAATTAAGTTGTAAATTTTTCTTTTTTGATACAACATTTATCTTCTTGGTTAAAAATTTTACCATGTGCTTGAAGGTTTATTATTTTCTTATCACAATACTTATATTATAATTTTTTTAAGAATAATTATCTTTTAAACGAATTTTTTTCAGTTACGTTTTGGATACTTATTCTTTCAGGTAGATTTTGTTAAGACAAGCAAATACTAAATAATAATTAGCGACATGGTGTACGAGATTTTGAAAAAATTAAAATTTTTGTATTTTTTTATGAAAAGGAGGAAGTAATATTAATTCTTAACATGATTGCAAACTGTTTTTTACCTAAATATTACTTTAAACATTTATCAGCTGCATGAATAATTCCAGATAATTATCAATTTTTACGACTCAAAGAGAATATAAATTGTTTCAACAAATTAAAATGATTTGAAGTATTGACATATATGCTAAAAAATATTACTTTAAGCATTTGGTAATTTTGTCATCATATGTATTCAAAAATTATAATTTGGTTCCCAAAGCAGGAGGCTACACAGGATGTGATTTCAGAAAGCTTCACTTCTGTATTTTAGTATAAACTTACTATAAATTATAAACGTTCAATTGATAAAAAATAAAAAAAATAAAGAAATGTAAATTGCTTAAGCATTTAAAGAAAAGGCTCAATCAAAAATATTATGTTTGACATTCGTAAACTATATTATTTATCTCGAATAATAGTAAATTCTAACGATTTCCGCCTTCAAGGACATCCTACGTGTTATCCCTGCGATAAATTGGAAAATAAATGGAATTGAATGGGTTACCTAAGTATATCATATTGCTGTGAGGACATATTTATGCGTGTGTTACATAAAATATAATAAAAATTATAGATATATTATATTATTATATTCACGAATAGAATTATGGTGACCGAAAAAATAAAAAAAAGAAAACATAGCCCACTCTAAGTACAAATATGAACATAAGTAGTAGTTATCAGATATATATGTGAGATAACGACATCTTATGTGTCAAGTCTGTTCCCCTAAGATAATTACATATATGTACAATTGTTAGGACCTGAAAAGAATAAATGTTTTCGCTAGCCACCAACTTTCAACCAATGATTCTGGCTTTATTCATCGAAAATACTCTTCAGAAATATATATTTTCTTGGACGGACAAACTGTGCAACATAAGATAAAATATTTAGAAAAAACATTATTTGTCTTAAAAAGATCTATAAATGTTCCAAAAGCAACTTTTTGATAATACGCAAATTTTTTTTAATCGTGAAAAATTCTATCAACACAAATAATTACATTTTCCAGAAAAAGTGTACGGTACACAAAAAATTACTAACTAACGATATTGTAAATCTCAAAAGAGGTTTACATACTTGTAACAGTATATATTTTTAGAAGATACATAGTTTTTTTTAAGTTTGAAAAGTTTAATTAGGCAAATAATTAAGACACTTAACCTAACAGCAGCACGATATGAATAAAAGTCAAGAGAAGGAAAATGTGGCTTTAAGACAAACCTACAAGAATATCATAACGGATTTTTAAATTTTTTTAAAAAATCAAAAATTTTAATTTTTATCACACAAAAAATATGGATTATTACATTCGCATTATGAAAAAAAGGTATTAGTTTTATGCGAAAACTGACTTTCAAAAATTTAGACCTTTTTTCGAAATTTTTGAGACAATTTTTTTTTAATATGAAAATTCTATAAACGCCTTTTTTTAGTGCATAGAAATTTGAACAAATTATCTAGATGACTTTTTTGATAAAGATGAAATTATCAGAGTAATAGCATTTTTAAACTCCAAACAAGCAAACGAAAATAAACATTTTAAGCCAAATAACGCACGATTTGTAAAAAAGTTTAAAAACGTAAAACGTAAAAACGTTGCTTTTCAAAATCTCTACAAAATTATTATAACAACTTTTGAATTTTTGTGACAATTTAAAAACTAAACTTTTGCTCTTTAAAAAAACAATGAAAGATAAAAATTTCTATTTTGTGGTCAAACTATGCAATATAAAAAAAAAGATTATTCTAGAAAACTGTGCACCCAGGATAAAGCTACAAGTTTGTTAAAAATCATTTTTTGATAGGATGCGTAGTTCTTGTCTTATTTGTAAAAACTAACATAAAGAATAAAAAAATCACATTTTGGACAAACATCAGCTACGAAAAAATACGTATTTTTGAGTTTGATCGTAAAAAATAAAATTAAACATAAACAAATTTAATTTTTGGACAAAGCTCACAAGCTATGAAAAAAATGGAAAAACAAAATTTGCTAATACGAAAAAGAGCTACAAATTTCGTCTTAAATTTTTTTTGACAGAACGCGTAATTTTTGTTTTAATCGTAAAAAATAGCATTAAATATAAAAAAATTTACTTCTTTAGAAAGAAATAGAAGAACCAAAAAAATTAATAAAAAAGACTTATCTACCGAAAAAGGATCTACTTATTTATTGAATAATTTTAAAATAGGACAAGTAGATTTTCTTTTAATTGTAAATAGAATTATTTCCAATAAAGATTCACAAATTTGTTATAAACCTTTGTTATGAAAATTTACTACAGATAAGAAATTAACTTTTTGAACAAACGATACAAGTTGCAATAAAATGTTAAATAACAAAATTGTTTTTAATAGAATGCGCACTTTTTTATTATAAAAACAAGACAATGAATATACGTTTGTTTTAATACCAATGCATATTATGAATTGTGATAATATAAATTTATTGAAATGATACATTTTTCAAAACTTAATATTTTAGACAAAATCAAGTGCGAAGCACAAAATACCTAATAAGAATGTGTTCGTTAAAGCCGAAGGAACTTTAAAAAAGATAACTGACAATCACCAAATTACAGTTGTCGATGCTTTGACCTTTAATTTTAAAAGATCTGTGCACAAGTGTAGGGGAAATA
>JAUELO010448128.1:0-13467 GCA_032357855.1 Amphibolips quercusostensackenii | reverse complement strand
TGTGTGGATGTATGTGTATGTGTGTTTATTAGAATAACATAAATCATTCGTGAACAAATTTTAATGACCACAACCTAAAGATATTAAATTTAAAATACAAGAACAATTCAATGTAATATGCTAGTATTATGCCTCATTTCTCTTTCTCTCTCTCTTTTATAAATCGTTATCTTGTTTAATTACTATTATCACTTTTTTTTTTTAAATAACTGATTGGTTAGTAATTCTCGTCCATATATTCTTTTGTTAAAAAATTTAGTTATGATATCCATTTTATTTAGTTAAAATATCTCGCCAGTTCAAAATTGAAGGTTACTATATAAAAAATTTCTAAAATTAAATAAACAAATCAATGTATTTGTAACATACATTTTGTTGTTTTAGTGGAAAATTTTTTGATAGTGTAAATAATGATTACTTTGATATTCCGTATCTTATAAATCACAAGTGCCTTGAGCTTGCCTTTGAGATATTTGTATTCCATAAATCTCTTTTTATTTATAAAATATAATTAATAAGTTTTGAAAAAAGTAATTTTCCTCGTCGAGTAAAATAAATAAAAGATTGCTAGCAAATATTTGATTTCTAATAAATTGTCCCCTTAACAAAAAAAAGTCACTTATGTCTGTACGGGAACTAATGCAATATAAAGAGTGTCGCAAAATTCACTCAATAAGTTATTTTGATATAAAACACAGATTTTTGACAAAAAATTGTAATTTTTTCATCAATTCAAAAAGTATACGGTATAGAGTTATGTACGGAATAGTTAATAACCCTAAACTTTCAGATGTCTTGGTGTGTTTTTTTTTCGTTAGCAACACTCATCTGCACAAATCGCGAAAAATTTTTAAGCAAGATTTGAACTTTTCAGGATTACAGCAAACACATCATAAAAACCCAAAGTTCAGAATTATTAGCTATTCCTTACACAATCGTATACTGTACACTTAATAAATCTATTGAAAAATTAAAAATTTTTTATTTAAAACCTGAGTTTTTGATCAAAATTACTTCTCGCGTGAATTTTGGGGCACCTTTTAATTAATGCAGGGTGACCCTCAAAATCAAAAGCAAATTTGTATATTTAACTGGTTAAGAAAAAATTTTGACGTAATTAAAATTACAATGTATGAGTTGATCAAGATTTAATAAGTAAGAATTAAAATTAGAACCCCTGTAAAGTATCAGACAGTTTTTTTTAACTAACATGCGTTTTGGTGATTTATAATTCCCTTAAGACTATACATTTTTTTAAATAATTGTACTAGGACAACCTCTCAAATTTTTTTATGTCACTCTTTTAATATTACGTGAAATCATTTTATTTTTAAAAAGTCTGATCTAAAATAATTTAATGTCTGGAGAGTCAAATTTTTGTTATTTTCAATATCTTTGTTCGGGATGGAAAGCGGATTTGCTTTAGGTTTATCACTTTTATTAAAATAGATGAGAGGAAAGTTTGCGTTTTGAACCACAGAAGGTTTTAACAAATTCTAATGAATTTTTAAGATTGTAAGTAATTTAAAAGTATTGCAACAGATTTTAAGAAATTTTTAAGGCCTTTACGAAATTTCAAATTATCTAGTGTTTGAAAATGTAAAAGAATTTTTACATAATTCAAATATTTTTGACGATTTCAAGATAATTTGAAGTATTTTAGTGGATTGAAATTAATGTAGAATGCAAATAACATCAGAAAATCATTATTTGCGTTGTCTTAAAAAAATTTTTGTAAAAACACAGATACATTATGATATTATTAATACTCACCAATAGAAATAAGCACCACCGCCCACGTTAGGACCAGAGGAGAAAGGATTCTCATTTTTTAAAACCAAAAAAAAATTCAAAACTATATCAGAGAAGAGTTTGGCTAACACTGTAATTAATAAATATTCTGATAACTCTTATCTCAAGAATTGCATGTGCCTCATTCGGAGGATGAGACATTTGTATTTCATAAATCAGTTCCTATCTCAAAAATATAACAAACAAGTTGTAAAAAAATTGTTATTTTAACGCTTTCTGTATGTATATATAAAAACAATGTTATTCTGTTATCGTGAATTATAAAAAATTATTAAAATATTATAAAACAATTACGTGACTGTTGAAGAATTCGCTAAAATAATTTTTTTCTTTATCTCCGACCATATAAATACATTTAAGTAGGTATCGTCGAGTAATAAAAAATAAACATTGCTTGAGCATATCTGCTTCAAAAAAAAATGTACAAAAAAAAAATGTTGCTTAATTTTTTATTTTAGTTTAAAAAGCAAATATTTTGTAATTTAGACATTTAAATTATTATTATTTGCTCATAAGATGCTTAGGTCGTTGATTTATACCAATTGATTGCTTTGAAGAAAAAAATGGTAATAGGTGCATAAAATCATGATATTAGGAAACTCACAACGCGGTTTGAACTTTGATATGAAAAAATGTCCCTTATTAAATATAAAAAAAAATAAATAAATATAAAAAATTAAAAAATTATTTACACTGCTAAGCATACTAAATAATTTTAAATCTTAAGTACAACTCTTTGTAAAATCTGCACAAGTGTTCCTACAAATTATAAAAACTTATAAAGCTTAGAGAAAATACAATTTTCTAAATCTTTATTAAAAGCAAAATTGAGTATTATGTAATTGCTAAGTAATTGTAAAAAATATTAACTCGTGCAATATAAATTTTCCGATAGCAAAAATTTCGTGATTTATCGATAACATTTATGTGTGAAAAAACTAACATTTATTTTCAATAAAGACAAGAGTCCCTCAGTTTGAAAAAAGTTAACTTTGTTTTTTGCCTTCATTATATGCGTTCAAAATTGAAGGATTTGAAATTATAGACTTTTAAAGCTTAATATTTCTAAAGGCATTAAACGCTCTTCTTTGATCCGCGTTGCTTTACATTTCTTGCTACAATGGCCCATATCTCCGAACAATTCTATCATTCAGAATATCTGTAAAGAACTTATACAGTGTGTTCAGACAAATAATTGCCTGTAATTCTTTGGGTCAGATAAGTTACCTACATTCGTCAAATGTACTGTGCGCTTTTTCACTAACTACTCCGAAATAGGCTCTTCCGACTTCAGATATGAGATAACAATGCGGGCGAGATGCTGGTGGGTTAAAGAAAGCTTCTTCCACCAGAAGGTCTTGATAACATCCTAGAGCGACATAGTTCTTTCTGCCTTCAAAAACTTTTTTCACCTTCTTGGTACTGATGGGTGGGCATTCTTTCTCTGGTGCTATGTAGGCATTGCACAGCCCCTTTAAAGCTATTAATATTTTTCAAGTCTTCTTTCATCGTATGCTGAACTTCGTAGGCTTTACTCGAAAATGTGTTAAACTCCTCCGGCTTAGTCAGATGGTCAAAAGTTACTGAAGGATCTTGAAAGAACCTCTTCTTTTGCTGGAGACTTCTCCTAGCGTCAGATAGGACCTGTATCCTGTCAACAATATCCTGCCTGATGGTCAGCAGCTTTGACTTATAAGGTATGCGGTAACAGATATACAGTTCGCATGCGAACTGTCAAACTTTGGCAGTCAAATTTCTGAAAGATGGTATATAGTTAATTACACACTGAATTAGGGACGCGTACTGTTTTTGCCAGCCTATCTTTGTGGTAGTATGAGGAATTCGCCTTTTGGTCTTTTGATCAGCTTTTGGTTTTGTTTCACGGATGCATCCGCTAAAGCTCTTGCTGCAGCATACAAACCACAATTGATAGTTGTCCATTGATACCACCAGAATTGATAGAGATCGGTTTCTTTATAAAAATCTTCACGAATCGCGTCATCTAGTTTAGCTTGATCTTTGGACTTAAGAGGAACCTAGATGTTGATATTCCTCCTTGTCATCAAGCATCGCTCTGCCACTATTGGATGCTCGGACGTGGTTGGTTTTAGTGTAGCCTCTCTTTTTTTTGTTTTCTGTCTTTTCTGGTTGCGATAGAGTTAGCGCTCTGCATACATAGCCCCTTATACGGAATTGTTCGTTATAGTTTTGCAAACGTTGATACGAAAAGTGCGAGGGCTTTGAGTGTTCCTCGCATCAAAAAGTATGCAGTCGTGTCATATAACCTTCTCGTCTAGGGGCCATACTGGTATCGTAGCACTCTAGCAGGTTATTATTGAGATGATCCGTCAACACAAAAATATTGACATTTCTCCGGTTCACTGCCATTGACCCTGTCTTGATTAGCTCCCCCAAATTTAGGGTATTAGGCATTGTTGTCCGACCTATTTTTAAGAGCCCTGCACGTTTGATTGTTTCGAAGTCTACCTACAAGAACAACGTTTGAAGTTATCATTGTTGTTCCCACAAGCATTTAGAGACAGAAGTTCATCCATCTTTGTAGAGCCCCGCATGCAAGGATAAGGCTGCATACTCCGAGAGGTCGCCTGGTATCCCAAATTCAGCTTTCGAAACACCTCGACAGATGGGCCATCCCTGGACAGTTGTCCGCGACAGCTTATTATTTATTACAACTATATTCCAAAGAAGCCATTGGTACAGGTACCCTCTATCCTCAACTCAAGGACGCATTTAGCTGCTTTTTCATAGGCTCTCCAGTTTGGTTTCAGAGTAATTAAAACAAAAACCGTATAATATATATCTAAGAGAAATCTTTTTATTCTAAAGCTTTTTATGTCCAGGAATGTATTTTAAGTCAAAGATTTGCAAAAAAGTGGTGTATACAAAATGAATTTTGACTAACAGAAAAAAATTCAGTATTTTCTTATTCTTCTAAAAACAGCAAATGATTCTTTCTACCATTCTTAAAAAAATAAATCCACAGAATAAATTTTACATCTAATTTTTTTTTGTATTTTGCTAAACGTTGTATTTTGATGAGTGGTCTCTCATATAAATAAATAATTTAATCTACAGTATGTTGAATTCCACTAAGTAGCAGCCTGCACCAACATCCTGAATTAAAAAGTTTCAATGTTTCTCGAAAAAAAACTTTGCTTTTGCCTCAAAAATATAGTTTTTACTTGTGGTAAATATATGCCACTTTCCTAAATTTATTCATAAATTTCTATAAAGCTTCGACAAAATTACGATTTGTTGATACAAAAAACAATCATTTGTTGATACAAAAAACAATCGTATGCATCAGTAGTATAATTATTTAATTTGATACAACAGTTTTCTTAGCTTTGCAATATATACAGTATTGTAATTATATATATTTGGTTTCAGTTCGGATTTCTTTACAAACAGAAATTGTTATTCAATGTTCAAAATTAAAATAAAATTTCACATAATTTTGCAATTGCGATTCTTACCAAATAATTTTTTTTTTAATTGCGTCCTTACAACAAACGCAGACAATTCCGACAAAGCAATTTGATAAATTATGAAAGTCACGTCTTAAGAATAGATAAGAAAACAAATTTGTATTGAGAGTTAAAACAATATTAATGTTTTCGAAACTTTTTATATTAAATCAAGTAAAAATAATTTTAAAAATCACTGAAAATATTTAGGAAGGCCAAAAGCGAGAAAAAACCTTTCTCAGTACGAATGTACATTTCTACTGTAATTAGTTACTTTATTTATGAACGAATTTAATTTTCTATACAAATAACTAATGAATGACTAATTGAATTTTATTCAGTAACTGTAACTACAAAACTCGACACTTTCTTATTCACGAGATGTAGTTTGATATCCCATTAATTATTGCATTCCTCTTTATCACACTTTCCTTCGTATATTAGCACAATAATCACCTTTTTCAGTCATTTCGAACTTTCTTCTTTAGATCAGAAAACCGAATAAAGTAGAACGAAATATAAGGTTCTATTTAGTTGAGTTATTTTGTCAGCTCCTATAGCAATAATAAACCTTCTTCACATTAAACAGCTCCACAAAAAAATCGAACAAGCGCTTTCTCTGACCAGACCATGTTTATTTAAACTTTTTGTGGTCGCTGAATCCGAATCTGAGATCTGTTTAACCCTATGACGCCAAGGTTATTCAGAACCTCAGAAAATATGCCTTGAAACCCAATATCCCAATAAATCTTTGATCCCTTGATTCTCAGATACAAAAAACCCCATAATCATTTAATCCCTAACCCTTATAACCTCTCACTCCCTTTACCCCATAACGTTTTAAGAATGAAACTTGCACGCCTTTAAACTCTAAAACTAAGTGTGTACGAGCCAGGAATTGCATTTTTACTATTCAAATAATAAATTCCATAAAAACATGACCTTTTAAGCCTATTTCCGAATAACCTTGTAATTCATAGAGGCCGTAGTTCTGTGAGGACATAGTACTTTATACTAAGCTTAATCTCAGCCTAACCCGGAATCAACGACGTTGTTTCCGACGTTGCACCCTTGGGGTGCTTTTTTAACGTGAGTTCCCCTTGCCTCTCACTATAATAAAACTGATCACAAGTAATAAGAAATAATAACAAAATAAATACGAAGAAACTTTCAGTGAACTCTTTCTTACACCAAAACTCAATAAGCTCGAATATCTGGGATCAAAGGCGTCCACGTTTTATTCTAACAGCGTTATGGGGTGAAGGGGGTTCAGGGGTTATAGGATTATAGGGTAAAGGGGTTATGAGGCTTAGCAATTAAATGATGATGAAGTTTTGTGTGGTAATGGATCAAGGGATTGAAGATTTAAGGGATTGTTGGGTTTTCGGGACTATTTTTTGAGGTAATGAATAACCCTGAAGTGTCGGGGTCAAACGGACCGCGGATTCAGATTTTGTGACCCCAAAAACATCGAAAGTAGCCTACAAAAATTATTCTAAATGTGTCAAATGTATTTTTCTCACGCAAAATGCATTTGGAACACACAGATCACTGTTAAGGATGGGTCATGCCTTTATTAAAAGCAGTTTGGTTAATATGCACAAAAAAAAGTTATTCTGATAAAAATATTCGTTTTTAATTTTTTTTATGTTTTTCACATCACAACTTTATTCTATGCATTTCGTATTTTTAATGTACACTGTAAAGTTTAATCCTTAATTTTCCTTATAGTAGAATTCATAAAGTATCGCAATATTTCTTGTCACGTTATGGCTAGTAAAGAAAAACTTGAGTATTATTATAGTTGCAATTTAAAAATAAGGTAACTATATAAAAATAAAAATTTTTTATTTTAATAACTCATCGTAGCGAAAAGAAAGTTTCGGCAGGGTTCCTCTGTCAGACAAATACTTGTCAGCGCTCTCAATAATTTCAGCGGTAATGACATCCTTGCCAGCAGCATGACCATGATATAAGTTACTAATGCTTATGCTAATTTTAGAGGCACATATTCTTTAAGAGAAGGTATTTAACGTATCGTCTTTAATGGCGCAGTTGTTGTGCCATGTAGCTTTACCGTTAAATAGTTTCTTGTAAAAGTCTCGAAAACCGTTGTTTGCTCTATCTGTATCTCATAAAATTTCACTCTGAATCTTTCTAATTACGACTAACTTAGTACTACTACTTCCTATATTATTCTTATTCAACCATTTCTAAATAATTTCTTGTTCCTTTTAAAATTATTTTAAATTTTCTTATGTTGTCTTGCTTCGATTTTTGCCTTGTTTTCTTCAATTAATATTTTTACTTTTCTATTCTTAAACCTATAATCATTTTCTGGTCTAATGCTCTCGTCATTGCGAACACGTGTTATATTCATCTTTCTCAGATAACCTTGTTTCATTTTGTTAACGGCTACGCGGATTTTATTACTTCAATTGCACGCCTAATAGTGAATTTCTGAAACATTATTCACGCGCCCTATATATCTTTATTGAATTCGAGTGTCTGACAAATTTTCCTACACCAAAAGAAATTTCGGCAAGCCGCTTTTTCGAGAAGTCAGGCTGTTTAACTGAATAAGGAATCTTCGCGTAACCGCTCAGGGACAGCTCTTTATCTTTTTCGGCGTGCCGTTCACCTAAATAAAGCATTTTGCTGCATAAAGCGTGTGGTGGCGCTGCGTGCTCGCTTGTAGAAAAACAGCTTACTAAAATTTATTTCCGTTTATGTATACGTTTCTTCATTATATTCTAAAATTTTATACGCACTTACGGCTACTGCCAATTCTCTATCTTGATTTTTGTCTGCTTTCTCTTCTTAAATCTCTTTCTCCTCAATCATAGACCTAGGTTCATTTTCGAAACTAAAAGTTAATTATCATGTGCACATTCCGAACCTCTTATAACCCTTATGTCTCTTACTGGACAACTCAGTATTTCATCCCCAACAGAAATTTTAACTATGCTGTAAATTTGACTTCTTCACTAAGTAATAGTACAAGTTGATCATTGCAAGCCTGAAGTAAGTATTTGTAATAAACAAGACAAGATAGCATAATTTACTTTTATTTCTTTGGCGAATGGAGCGTAGCATGCTATACTAAGTCATTTTCTTGAATGCAACTGTTTTATTTGGTTTTGGAAAACACTGTCGAGGACATTGGCAAACAATTGTAGCCTGAAGAACAATAAAACAAACTCTTTATTATTATATCAGCTTAAAACTTATATGTAAAGATCAACAATCGACTCTAGGTTATAAACAATATTTTTTTTAGTTTTACATTTTTTTGATAAAACAAGTGATGTGAAGGATAACGGCTTATAATTTTTTTTCCCGGGTTACTCGGAAAGATTTTGTAATTCTGCGTTTGGGACCGACTGGAGTTTCTCTGATTTCTTCTTTAGTCAAAAAGGTGACCGTTCCGCTGTCTACATTTATTTTCACTCGCTTCATATTACGAGTCCTATCATACATATAAATTCCAACGAAATTATTAATATTCTCCAATATAGCAAATACCTCACCATTAGATGTTGATAGAACAATTTGTTCTTGGGTTGGCAAATACTCAAAGAAACCATCTCCTAGTCTTATTTTAATTAATTTATTAACGGGAAAAGTGTACTTTCGCAACTCAAATGTATGACGTGGATTCTTTCGGGATTGAAGCCGAATAAATTTAAGATTTTCAACTCCATTTCCTAGTCCGTTTGAAGAAGGAAGCCTGGCAGGTGGAACTATGCGCTTAGATGGAGGGCGAGGCCTTGAATCAGAAGACTTGGCAGGAGGAGTATGCTTCAAAAGGGAAGACCCATCAGGTGGAGTAGGCTTTAAAGAAAAAGACGTGACTGTAGAAGGAACACTAACAGAAACATACTCGTCAGGATGATACGAATCAAGACCAAACTCGGAAGGAGGAAACCATGCAGGATCATACTCGACAGGAGAAAGCCCGGCATGACGAAATCCGGCAGGATCAATCTCGGCAGAAGGTATTTTGGCAGAAGAAAATTTGGCGAGAGGAGACCTGGACCTGTACTTTTGAGGAGAATGATGTCTATCAGGAGAATAAGAAGTTCCAGGACGAAAAACAGCAGGTATATTGGCGTCATTACGTAAACCCTCAGACTGTGAACTTAACTCTGCAACAAGAAACATAGGATTACATTATTTCAAAGTACGTGAAGCAAAATGTCGGAATTTCTTATTACATATAACATTTTTTAGCAACTTGGAACCAGCAGATCAATATATAAAAAGAAAATTATCAGGAAAGTGTCAAGTTCTTTTAAACAAGTGAAGCATGATTCATTAATAAGTTAAATCCTTAAACATTTTCGAAAAAAATTATTTATTTAATTTCTATGAGATCTATATAGTCGTGCTTTTCATGTGTATAAGTAAAGTGAAGTACATAAATAAGATAAAATTGTAAACGTTTTTTTAAGCAAAATAATGACTTTTTATAAAATAAAACGTGGAAACAGGTCATTTTAAATCAAGAGGTAGTTTAAAATTATTCATACATCTAGGTTATAAATTGATACAAGGTGAAGATGAAAGTACTAATTATTAAGTAAATAGTTAGCATCAAACTTTATCATCTTTTTTTTTAGTTGAAAACCTCTATAACCTTGAAATTTGCTTTTTTGGACAAAAAAATGCATCCAACTCTAAGCATATAATATGTTTTCATACATAAAATTTAAACTTAGGATAAAAGTTAAAATTAAAGGACAATACGCCCATAACACAATTTTTAAAGGACATTCCCTGTTCGCTCGAGTACGGTAGACCGATTTGTAAAAAAATGGCGCAGATTCGCAAGTCAACTAGAAACTTTAAGTGAAAAAGAATACATTATCCATTACATTATTGGAATTTATAATCTACAATTGGTTCAGACACCAAAATTTTGCAGGCATCATTTCACAAACAAAGTCCTCAAAAAAAAAACACTGACAAAAGTAGTCTCCAACTTTTTGATGTTTTATTTATATATAAACACTGAATTGACTTTCCTAAATAATTTACTTATTGAAAAAAGGCTTGATTATTTCCAATAATCGTAGTAACATCGAGCTATAATAAATAAAAAAATAAGCAACTTGATTTGTGACAACTGTTGCACGCACGGTAATTGGTGCTTTTTCCTAGATAAATTTACATTCGTAAGCAGATTTGATAAGTTTTGCCTTGGACAGACAAATGCGTCTAGGTAGAAAATGTAAAGTTTCCTAAAAATCCTGCAGAAAATAATTCACAAGTATTTTTGTCATATAATAAAAACGGTGAAAACAATTTCTGAAACTCTGTTTCAAATTTTGTTTAAAATTTGAAAAATGCTTTAATTGTTTAATTTTTGATCAAAAATATCTATTTCATGAACTTCACATATAGAAAAACTAAGTATCAAAGTTTAATAGTCAACATTTAAAGGTTTACTGAGATGGGCAGTGCAAAAATTAAAAGGTCGAAACCATTTTCATAGGAAGCGAAATATCGTTTAGCAGTTTAGAGTCTACTGCAATCAGCATAGTTTAAAGAATTCCAAAATTTATCGATTTTTTCTATTACTTGTCAAACTGTAAATTCATAAACAAATTTCGATTTTACTTGAACCTTTTTACTTAATTAAATTTCTTCCATCCTAGATGTTTTTTGTGAAATAATGCATATATTACTATAGTTTTAATCTCGTGAATCATATATGCCTTGGGCTTGCCCTTGTGACATATTTGTATTCCGTAACTACATGCACATCTACTTGTATTGAAATCAGAATTGTGTACAGCTTACGTAAAAAATTTTTATTTTCGTGAAACTTGAAAATGTTTGCAAACCTGTAGATATTATATCATATTATTATATTTACCAATAGAATTAAGAATAACCACCCATATTAGGACCAGCGTAGTAAGAACCTTCATTTTTTCTAACTAATAAAAAATGATTACTGTTTCAGTGAAGAATTTCCTTCACAATGTAACAAATGATCATTATGATCATTCTTATCTGATGAATTACATATGTGTTGAGCTTAGAATGAGATATTTGTATTTCATAAATCAGTTTTTATACTGTTCACACACATGTTTGACTTCTATTGAAAGGTGTCTGATAAGTTTCAATGAGGAAATTTTTGTTAGTCACATACAGAAAAATGCTTATCCTCAAAAGCACACCAAATCAGTGTAATAATATTTTACCAGGAAAATGTGTCAGAAACTCTTAATTATTACTGTTATTGCTTAATGAAAAATAATACAAATAAATCAAAAATGTATTGCATTATAATTAACTCAAATATAATAAATGTTTGTTCTATTATTCTGTAAAAAAAGTATTGTTTCAAATTCATGCGCTGCGGGCACAAGAATTTTTTTCTTAGCAATCCAAAATCTCAATATGAATATTTAGGAATAGCCTGTTAAACCAAAAACAAATTTCGGTCTTGCATATTTTGACTCATTCATATTTTTATTAAAATAGGTTTTCCACGTATTGTAACGATAATAATGGATAGAAAGGAATTAAAAAAATTTTTAAGAATTTGAAATTTTTAAATTTAATTTCAAAGATTCAAATGAATTTTAAAAGATTTACGAATTTATAAAAGGTTAAAAAATTTTCTAATGATGTCGAAAAATTGTGTAATGTTTTCGAAAATTTTTAGAAATTTTTAATTTTCTTGGCAATTTATTAAACCTCCAAATATTTTAAGATTTTAGGGAATTTCACCAATTTTAAGGTATTCTTAAAAATGTATAATGAAGTATAGGAAATTACTTAATTTACGGTGAAAGTGTTTTACGATAATGTAATGTTAAGCAAAAAAGTTCTAAAAACATAGAAAAAAAATCAAGTTACAAATGTCACGTTTTTCGTATTTAAAGTAAATACTTTTTGAACAAGAGAATCTAAGCTAGGGAATCTCACAATTTCCCGGTCAAATCCTGCGTAAGGGTCTATGATAAGATCTGAATATCTATAAAATGCAGAAGTACTTAAAGAAAGTTACATTTTAAAATGTTAATTAAAATTAAATTAATTTTTTGTAAATCAATAGTAACGATAACTTGTTCCTTTTGAAAAATAACTAATCCATTACTGTTACTGAGGAGCTGTCACATTGACATAGGTAAAAAATTTGTGAGACAAAAAACACGCAAAAGCGAGCGGAAAC
The DNA here is from genome assembly GCA_032357855.1 of Amphibolips quercusostensackenii. NCBI lineage: Eukaryota > Metazoa > Arthropoda > Insecta > Hymenoptera > Cynipidae > Amphibolips > Amphibolips quercusostensackenii. Next base: position 975 of record JAUELO010448128.1, on the reverse strand, counting down.
ATAGGAACTTTAATGTGAAAAAGTGAATAAATAAATCAATAGATAATTTATGTCATGGATAATTATAGATGATAAAAATTTTTGTTTACTGTTGCAAGTTGATACAATTACACGCAGTTGAATTATCTTCTATCTACAATAGGGTGGTATAGACTTTGCATTTTTGACTGTTTTTCTTAGAAAGTGGCCGAGATTGTTTAAGGTGACATTAGTACCCCTGGATGCTTTGTTAGAGGTACTGTGTGCTACTTTATAAGTTTTTAGTCGCCTACTTCTTGAAGGTCTAGAAAGTTTCTTACACAGCGACAGGTTTTTAAATTAGCTATAAAGATGAAAATTAAAATCTTTTTTTCTACAGAGAATTAAAAAAAATCTTTTCACGTTAAATAAAACTATAGTTTCTCTTCATTATTACACTACTTGTCAACATGAATAAGCCTATTTCTTTAAGACGTGGACTTTTGTACTACTGGCAGAGTATTGTCCTGGTCGTGTAGATTACCTTCAACTAGTACTTGACAGCCTACTATCTGTCAGTACTGTTGTTTGGTATGTGACATCTATTGTGCTGCTTGTTTACTCAAGTATACTGCAGACATTATCACCTAAGTAATCTTGGTTTTCCTAAACGGTCACTGGTATGTATCTATAAATAGGCCCTGATACTGAAGACCTCTTCGAAGGCGTGCGAGTTACAAAGTTTCTATTTAATCTGTATGCATAAGCTAGGAAGGCTTTCGACTGCCACAAATCCTGGGGATGTTCCCAGTATTCTTAGTGCTTTATTCGGATCCAACTTTTTACGGCCATTCTGATGCATCAAGAAGCTAGTCTGAGAACACGTTGTCTTTTTCTGCAAGCTGGTCTAATGCTTTATTGCGCCCTTAAACGAGCTCTGATATTATGTCTGGTTTTCGAAATGCAGTCAATGCTCTTTGGCTGTGCGAGCAGATTATATTCGACATATCAGCGAAG
>JAUELO010448068.1:0-13472 GCA_032357855.1 Amphibolips quercusostensackenii | reverse complement strand
CTATAAATTATAAAATTAAGTGGAACCTACAAAAGCTGAAAATTTATGTGTAATACATAAAACCTAAAAGCATTTTTAATGGTTTGTGAAGAGCGAGGTGTATACGGCATGATTTGTTATGTACAAACAACGCTCATTGACAATATATTGTTTAAAGGACTTAAGTTTAAGGACACGGCGCTACTGCACTCAATTTCACTCGTATGATTTTAAACACGGAAGTAAATTTAGAAACTAGTATCACACCTCACGTTACTTTTTGCATTATCAATAAATAATAAAATTTTCAACAAGCTGTTAGTCAGAAGCCCCATAGCGACAACAAATTGATAGCTTAATGTCAAGTGGCGCCCTTGTTCATAATTCCTCAGAAGCATCAAATTTTACATTTAAAATCTAAAATAAAAAATGAAATCCACTTTCCACCATGATTTCCCTGATGCACATCACATTAACAAAAAATAATTTAATTTCTGTCAATTACAAATACTACATTTCTTTAAATTTAATTTATGTGGGATCATTCTATAATAATGAAAATAATATTATAATTAGTTAAATAAATTTTGTCTCAAAACACTTAATTACTTTTTTGATAAAATAATCACTTTCAAGAATACTTGTCTAGATTGATTTTATCAATCAAGTTTTTCACAGATACGATCTACATTAGGGTGGTCCAAAAATGCATGGCCAATTTTTTTTTATGCTAGACGGTAACGATTTTCCTTATTTTATTCCAAATCCGAAATAAGAAATTCCTCAATTTTCTTTTATTATTTTATTTTTAATGGTACCTATTGGGACTTCAAATTTGCATGAGAAAAAGTCACTTTTTGATCATTTTCGAATAACTGTTCAGAGTTAGGGAACCGTTGACATTAAAGTTATAGAATTTGTAGAGAACTTTCCAACAGAGAATTTAAATTATTATATATATGGATTCGATGAGTCTAACCAACCCCCATGTTGCCCTGAAAACTACCCTTAAATCAAAAAATGCACATTCTTCAGGAAATTTACTCTTTTGAGCAGTTTGTTCTTCTTTTATTCCTAAAATAATTACTATAGGTCTATTTAAATGTTTAAAAATGTTTTTTGTTTATTTAAATGAATTCTACTTGTTTATATAATTTGTTTATAACATTGCATCATTTATTTTAACAAATTGAATTGTTTTGAATACTTTTCGGTAAATTCAGGAGTTAATTTCATCTTTAAATAATAAATATTAAAATTAGTGATTTCCAAAGTCAAAAAAGTTTAATAATTTCATTTCTTTATTCATTTCTTAGTCTACATTTCCTACCGTAGAAATGAAAAAAAAACTGTCATTAATAAAATTGTTTGACTTTGAAAATCATTAATTATAATATTTATTATTTGAAGAAAAAATTCAACTCCTAAATTTACCGAAAAAAAATTTGAAACAATTTAATTTGCTTGAATAAATGATGGAATGTTGAAAATAATGAATTATTTTGTTAACTTAACTATGTAATCTATTTGAAAATATGAAAAATGTCACTCAATAAATAACAGTTGACCAGTCTGATTTCAAAAAATAGAATTGTAGACAAATTTAACAAAAAAAATTGTTTAAACAAATTGAATTTGTTTGAACAATTGAGGATTTATTATATACTGTAGACAAGATACCTTAAAAATGAAATCTATAAGTTCATTACAAGAAAAGCTGACTTTTCTACCATCAAATAAAAAAAGTTAAAAATTTATAATAATCACTTGCTTAAACAATAGGAAGGAGTTTTGAAATAATTAAAGTCACTTTAAGATAATAAACTGACATTTTGATCCTAAAAATCATATTATAAATGAATTTTGTAGAAAAAGAAATTATTTAAACAAATAGAATTTTTTTTAATAAATGAAATTTAACTGAAAAAAAACATTTGTAAACATTTCAATATACCTATAGTTATGATTTCCGGAAAAAGGAGAACAAACTACTCAATAGATTCAATTTCCTAAAGAATGTACATTTTTTGATTTAAGGGTAGATTTTAGTGCACCGTAGGGCTTGTTTATGGGCGTCAAATCCAAATCTATAATAGGCCGAATTCTATGTTCAAAAGTTCTCTACAAGTCTTATAACTTCAATGTCAACTTTTCCTTAACCCTGAACAATTATTCAAAAAATACCAAAAAGTGACTTTTTTCTATGTATTTTCCCAAGAAAATTTGAAGTCCTAACAAACACTATCGAAAAAAAATAATACAAAATAAAAATTACGGAATTTCTTTTTTTGGATTTCGAAACGATTTGGTGAGATCGTTTGGATTTACTTGAAAGTAGACATTTTATACCACCCTGATCTACATGGTTTTATTCATATTTTTTTATTAGGTTGTCTCGAAAACATTATTATATCTTATTACAATTAATTAATTCAAAAAATGTAATCTTATTATAATTAATTCATTACACTTTCATCGCTTCATTAGTGATTGCAAGTTAAATTCAATTATTTGCTGTAGCTAGATTTAAGTCACTGACGATTAGTGAAAATATACTTAGTTTTTTAGTAATTATTGCAGCACGCAAGCAAACAATCTAAGCTCTTAACTATATATATTTTTAACATTTTAAGCATAAATATTTATTTCTAAATTAATATAATACAAGGATTTTTTTTATTTATCAATATTCTTTATGGCAAGGGAAACTTCAAAATTATATGAATAGTGATAGTATTAGGAAAACACAGACAAAATACTAGGTGTAGCCCAAAACAGAAAACTGTGCCGTGGAAAATTACGTTTTTTTAAGAAAAATTTGTAGCTGTCTATCTTATGATTTTAAAGTAACTAAAACTAAAGTTTAATTACCTAAACTATTAATCTTTAGCCTGTGAATGATCCATTTTGTTTAAAAATTCGTCCTTTTAGATTAAAAATAAACTTTTGGAAGCAAATATATATATATATATATATATATATATATTTTTGCCTGATAAAATTGTTAAAATTAAATATTAACAAAATAATTAATTTCAAATATTTCCCAAACCGCGCGACATGACTATGAATCCTATCAGAAAGTGATCTGTAACAAATTTGTAGATCTTTGCTACATACACATTTTTTGTTGATTCAGCTGTTTTTGTGTCCTGTATAGTTTAACTGTAAAATGAAATTTTCAATTTCTTATTATTTCTTGTGCGGTCCAAATAAAAATTTTCAATTTTTCAAAAAAATTCAAGAAGTTGTTGTGATAATATTGTAGGGTGTTTAAGATTTAACGTTTTTTCCTTTTTTGACATTTTCTCATATCGTGCGTTGTCTGGCCTAAAATGTTTATTTTTGTTTTTTAATTTAAAAAATGTTAAAACTCCGGTTATTTTTTTACGAAAAAAAGTCATGAAGATGAATTGTTAGTCTTTTTAAGTACTACTTATAGCCGCACATAGAATTTTTAGATTTCGAAAAAAGTGTTCTCGAAAATTTTTAAAATGTGCTTACTTTTTAAATTTTTATTTAAAACGGTGGGCTCACCAGCTTGACCTTCAATTTAAGATACTTCAAAAGGGTACTAAATGCCAATTAATTCTGTTAATTTTTTTAAATGTTATCGTGCTAACAAACTAAAAATCTACAGACTTCCATACATACATATATACATACATTCAGATATAAATACATTCATACATACAGACAGACACATACGTAAGAACCTGTTTTTTTAATTCAGAGGGTCTCAAAACGTAGACATTCGACAAAAACGGAGGAGGTGAAATTTTGCAAAAATTTAATACCTTCTCATCATAGGATGAGAATGTAAAAATACGGGAAACGCTACTAGATGACAATTACTCATATTTAATCGAGTTTATTATGATACGAAGTCGAATAAAAATAATTAAGAGGTACGATATTATTAGGATATGGCTTTAACATTTTTATTTTCACTCATAGACATTGCCTAAAATGTATTATTTGCTGTACAAACAGTTATGTTAATGACGCGTTTATTCTTAAACTATAACTATATATCTACAGTAATCTTGGAAAATTAAATAAAATTTTTAGAAAAATAAATAAAAAGTTCTAGAAATACGCATCCTGCCAAAAAATTGACAGTCTGTCATAGAAACTTTTTATATTGAAAAAAGAAAAGCGACTTTACAAACATTTGTTCCATATCCGACCGACTAGGTACGGGAGGGGGGAGGAACTCAAAAATTTAAAATCAAAACCTCTATTTTTTATTGCAAATTAAAAATCTTTATTTAAAAATACGTAATTTTTGTTTGCAAATTTGTTTTTGAATCGCGACAGTGGGTTGTCTGCACCATAATATACTATAAATTGTACAAAGCATTTAGAAATTTCTTGCGAAGATCTCTTGCATAGTTTTCTCTAAATGTGTGAGGTATTGAAATCCACAACTAGGTGAAGTCGAAAAGCTGAATTTTATAGGAAAAGAAAAAAACGTTTTCTGTAATAAGATTTAAAATATAAAATTAAAAAAAGAAGTATAAAAGCTTTGAGGATTTGCAAACATTGGAAATTTTTGCCAAGGATATTGTACTGGTTTCATGTTGCCTTCACATCGATTTAGATTTCATAGTTGAAACAATAAATTCTGCAAGAAAAGTAAACTTTTTTATGTGTTTTTAGACGATCTTACTATAATCACGTATCAGTGAGATCACTAAAACTTTTGTTCAAATAAGCTCTAGGCCAGTTTAACATGATGTCATATGAATCATGTTAAGGTAATCCAAAAAAGTATGTTAACATGTGCTTTATCAGACATCTCTAAGACACTTTTTTTAAAGGGAAGGGACACTTAAGTCACTTTAATGTAGTTGTCGTCTGAAAAAATATATCCTTAAAGAAAATAGTTTTGCTATCATTTTTGGGGTATAATTCCAATTCAAGAAATTGATTTTTGCAGAAAAAAATTTTAAGACTTACGGAAAGCATTAATTTGGACAATGTGTTTTGCAATATTATTCTGTCTTAATATTGCTTCTTACTTATTTTCAAACAATGATATAATTTCAATCAATAATAGCTGATTTTTTACAAAAAAAAAGCATTCTATATAACTCACTGGTAATTAGTTTCGTTTTTCCCATTTTTTTCTCAGGAGCCCAGGGGAAATTTTAAACAATTTTTTTTTCAAAACTTAATTTTAAGATAATATTCAAATTGATTTTAAAACATTTTGAATAATTTCCTGAAATTTCAGAAAACAATGCAGAATATTTAACTTGAAAACGTATTAACTAATTCAAAGAAAGGTTAGATTTTTAAATATTTTAAACAAATATTTCAAAGTTTCTTAAAAAGTTCAGAAGGTTTTAAGGGAATGAAAATTTAAATACTTAAAAAGATTACAAAATATGCCAAAAGATTTCCAAAATTGTGCTAAAGGAATCTGAAAGATTTTTAGACATTTTTTTTATTTTGTAGGATTTTTTCAAGATTTTAGGAAAAACTCAAATCATTTTAAAAGATATTTCAAAGTTTTTAAAAAATATTAGAAATTATCAAAATTAAATTTTTTTCTAAATCAGAACAAAATGTAGATTTTTAAAGAATTTAAATTAAAATTTTGAAAGATTTTGAAAAGTTTTAAGGAAATCAAAAACTTTACTTAAGGTTCATAAAAAAAATTAACTTTAGGAGAATATTTGAGAAAATTTTCAAAAGTCAAAAACGAATCCAGAACATTTCAATGCAAGTTTGTGAATTATTCGAGTCAGTTTGAAATATATTTGAGAGTTTAAAAACTTCTAAAAATAATAAAAATACTTTTTAACTTTAAAAGATTTCCCAAAATTTATAACATATTACTTAATTTTTTTAAATCGTAAAATAGGCCTAAATATATTTTAAACTGACACTAATATAAAAAAAAAATACGAAACATCTTTTTGAATTTTCTCAAGGAACCTACAAAAATTATATTTATATGACATTAAATCAAATATACAAAGAAGCTTGAAAAATCTTTTTTGGTTGAAAATTCGTTCTCTTGATTTCAAAATTTATCCGTTTTGGTAGAAATTTTATATTTTTTATAAAAAATGCAGTTGTTTTATTTAAACCTAAATTATTTGTTTGCTAAGAATTCAACTTTGTGTTGAAAATTCCTCTCTTAGGATGAAATTTACTTTTTTTGATTAAAAATAAAAATATTTTTTGATTGTTCTACTATTATACTTTTTATTGAAATTTAATTTTTGTGGTTAAAAGCAATTTTCTGCGTTAAAACTTCGCTGTTCAAAACAATAATTGTTAAAAATAAGAGCTCTCAATGACCATGATTAATTTATTTGAAAATAAGGTGGTTATTCTTTCGACAAAATGTGAAACTTTATAGTCTCGTGTAATTTCTCGTACGATAAGCAACAATTTGTTCACAACCTTTTCAGCGATATATATTTATAAATTTATGCTTCCTCAAATAATTTCAATTTTTTAATAAAAAGGTAAAATAACGTATAACCTTTAAAAATTTGGAAAATCAAGAGCAGAATTTTGTTAAAAAGTAGCTACTAACAATTCTGAATATGTATGATTAATTTATGTTTCATCAATCCATGATAATTTAAAAAAATTCTTATTTGTCTCAACTTTGTGCAAACAATCAAAGAAAAATATTTAAAAAACGGAAACAGGCTATGTTTTGTTTAAAATTTTTGGATCAGGCCTTCTAATTGTTTTAATAGAGTGCACAAAATTACATCATCGCGTTATTTTGTTAAGTTTTCATATTTTTACTTTCTGCATTTTCATAAACTTTTTTAATCACTATATACAGGTTGAACCTAGTTTATATACTTTTTAATAGTGGCGCTCTTTTCGCTTATCAAAGATGTAAAATTTCACTAATAATTAGTCAAATCTCACCAATTTTTATTCAGAGAGCAAAAAAGCTTAAAAACTAGAATATACTTCTTCCATCAATCAAATTAATACCTTTTCTTTTTGAGTCTGATTATGAAAATACATTTTTTTGAAATTCTTTTCTTTATTTTTGTCACACAATCAAACTTTTTACTTTCGTGACATTTTCCTAAACGATGAGCCATTATTTATTCAGAGTCTTATAAACAATATACTTTCAATGAACCTTCGCTCCCCTGCAGAGCTACAAGTTTTAAGTTATCAAAAAATGTACTGTTGACATGATAAGCGGTTTTTTAAAAATATTTACCTCACTGACTATTAAGCTGAAACTTATAAATATTACGTTAATCCTGAAAATTACAGACATATCAACACAGGAAAAATTGAGGGTTTACTAAAGTGTCGGCCTCAATTAAAAGTTGGTATCGTTTGGAACAACATCAATGCGCATTCACAAACCAACCGCTCGCAAATTAGGGCGCGCTTATTTAAAATGTTGCAAAGTACAATTTTTTCACGATATAATAATAATTATAAATTATAATATTTTAACATGTTTAAGTGGTACGTGGATGGTTTTTAATATATTCTGAGCATTAGGTAGTACATTAAAATGAGTAATTAGTGAATAAAAAATATCATGTCATTCTTTTTAAATTTTCTTTTCAAAATCATTGCTACTAATTTATGCATTTAAAGTTTTGCATATTAATTAAAGTGATTTAAATATATTTTATTACAGGTATAATTAAAAATATTTAACATTTATTCATCGAGAAATATTAATTTGAATTTTATGAAAGTTAAATATTAAATGAAAACTGAGTCGAATTTATTTTAAAACGTACAAAGAAGTATATTAAGTGAGAGAAACACTTCTTTTTACTAGCCTAGATTTTGAATTTATTTTTTGTCATAAAGTACCAAAGCGTTTCGAATTGTTTTTCAGTTCTTTTTTTTCAAAATGCGAAAAGTACAAAAAATTTTTAAGACTAAAAGGGACGACTAAAGAATCCAAAAAAAAACTTCCGACACTATAAAATTTCCGAATTGAAGAATTTCCGGATAATAAGATTCCCGAAATTAGAAAATTTACGAAATTAAAAAATTCCGAATTTGAAAATTCCCAAATGATAAAATTTCTGACAGGAAATTGCCAAATTATAAAATATTCAACCTAGAAAATTACCGAACTAAAACAATTAAGAAAATAGACTTTAATAGATATTATTTATTTATTAAAAATGAAATAATCAAGTATTTTCACCGAAGACAATTTTTTAAATGTTAACATTTTTTTAACACTATTGTTTGAATGAAAATAACTATAAATGTATAAAAATTGTATACAAAAATAAATTTCAACACACGCGCGGACAAACTTTGCAGAATTCAACTCAGTATTGATTTTTCTCTAAGTTTCTTTTCAATTTTTTTGTCCTAATCAGAATTCGATTTTCAGAAACGTTTTCTGTGATTTTGCTATGCACATTTTCAAACAAAATTGTTTATCCATAAATGAATTTTTTTAAATTATTGTTATTTTAAATGAAAACAATATTTAAAAAAAATTTTAAACATTAACAATTTTGTTCCTTTGATAAAAAATATATGAGTCTTTTATTTTTAATTATTAAATAATAGTTATCTAACAAAGGCTTTTATCATTGTTTTAAATTAGGAATTTCATGATTTGGAAATGTTTTAGTTTGAATATTTCATAATTTGGCAATTTTAAGTCGAAAATTCTTCAATTAGTTATTTTAAAATTTCTTCAATTTTATAATTCCAGAAATTTTATTATTAGGGACTTTGTCAATTTAGAAATTTTACAGTTTTGAAAAACTTATTTCTCTGGATTTTTCAGTCGTCCCTGAAAATCTTTGAAAATTTTTGTATTTTCCACAACTCAAGAAGTAACTGAAAACCGAATCTAAACGCGTAGGTGCTATATTATAAAACATGAATTTAACGTTTATGCTGCTAATCAACAAAATATGTTTAAAATTGTACCTGTCATAAAATTTTTTTATCGATTTTGATAAACATACACAATTTTAAATTTATGAATAAGTAAAATTAATTGAAAAATTAAAAAAGATTACATTAAAGAAAATGATAGTTTTTATTTTCTGAATACTCATTTTATTTTTTGACCTTATCGTCAGAATATATTGAAACCCATCCACGTATTACTTGAGCATGTTAAAACATAATTACTTTTAATTCATAATAATAAATGAAAAATGGTACTTTTTAAAATTACAAATCAGCCTTCCAATGTCAGCCAATGAAACGCCATATGCTACGCATGCGCATTAGAGCAGAGAGCCTGCATTCGCAGCACTGAGGATGACTTCGACGAAAAGTTTCTTGCAAATGAATACGCCTTTACGTTGACAACTTTGCTACATAACCTGAAAATTATATTTATTAGGTCATTTTTTAAATTTTAATTGCAGTAATATTGTATTATGCAATTCTCTCTATTAAGCTATGTTCATCAGAGTTCGATTACATATGTGCTTTCAGGTAAAAATTATGTTATTAATCAAACAAAATGTCGAAGTGGGCGAAGCAAAAAATTGGTTATTTATAAAGAGTCTCAATTAAAATTCAGATCATTAAGAACCCTAATTGAGGTATTATTTAGAGCTTATTTATCGTTTTGGGTTCCTTTTTAGCAAATGGGGCCTATTTTTGTTGCAGCTCCTTTGGAACCAAAAATTGGTTATAAGGGACCCCCCAGTTTTTTCTGTGAAGCTCGTTTGACCAATGATGGAAAAATGGTAAAAAATCCAGTAAAATCTTGCTTAGCTAATTGCAACAAGCTCCATTTTTTAAAAGTTCTGTTAGCTCATTAAAAATATATTATCCAGTGCTTATGAGAAAACACAACTTTGTTATAAAACGTAAAAAAAAGTTATTCTATCCTAACATTTTTTTGCATGACGACGTGATGTTTTCCTTATACATCTATTCAGAAAATGTGATTATATATATGCCATTTCAATCTTTTCTTAAATTTCAGACAAAATTCTGCTTGATTATGGCAGCGATTTAGTTGACTTTATGTGCACTTTTTTTTTAAATCTGATTTTTGTGTCAATTTGACAACAGTTGAACGCGATTCACTATTCATTTTTTTTTATACTATACGAAATTTTTTCAGTATTTCCAAAATTATACATCGTTGTTGAAATAATTTGAATGCAAAATATAATAAAAGCAAAGAAAACTTTTTTTTAAATCTTAGGAAGACATAGTTTTGCTTTTGGACTTTCTTCCGTACCTCTAATATTTTTCTAATATGCTCCAATTTCTTAATTTGAATTTTTATTCAAATTAAGAAATTGGAGCATGCTATGATGATTGAAAAATAATTTATTTGATTATGTAAGATATTTGATAATTCCACATTAAAAAAAACCTGTAAACGTCATTCAGAAACAGCATCACCTCCACAAACATTCCGTGTTTGCTAGTTATTGCTTCAGACTGGAAAAATTAGACTTATTTGCACACCTTATCTACTTTACTACACTTTATTGACACAAAATTAAACTGTTCTGACTTCAAAATACCTAAAGCAAAAAGTAAAACATTTGATATTTCGACACACAAAATTTATAATAATAATCTATATATTATTATCAGTCCGAAGCAAGATATAATTTAAATACGCTTTATTTGACCAAGGTTTTAAATTTAAAAACTAGAAATTTAAGGTTGTTTAATCTTTAGGAATAGAAATATAGTAAATTTAAAAAATGTGAGGTTTATGTACATAGGAGTGACATTTTTTGAAAATAAGACTTTCAAGATAAATATTAAATACATTTTTATGGCTTTTATCTTAAGAAAAAGAAAAATTTTTATTGTCTTTCATTTGCAGATTATATAAGGAGTTAGAATTTTAAGTAAGGTTCGGCTAATCTAGAATGAGATAAGACTATAAATTCAGTTATAGAACAACGCGTTATTTTATTAATCTTTTCCATTTTTACCTGTTCCAAATTTATAACTTTTTACAAACTATAATATACAATTCTAAATAACCAAATATATAATTTTTGCACTATTGAATCAGGAAATATCTCGACTACCCGAACTAGTAATTTTGTGCATCTAACTTTCCGCTAATTGACTTTGAAAATTTTAATAGTTATTATTTAAATATTATTCATTTTGATTCAGAGAGCAAAAGAGCTTAAAAACTGATATATACTTTTTTTAGCACTTGAGTTGATACTTATCATACTCGGCAAGCCATTATTCATTTACAGCCTTATGAACAATATATTTTTCATAAATCTCTGTTCTCCAACAAATTAACGATTTTGAACTTATCGAAAAATATAATGTTGCGTTTTTAAGTTCTGTTATCTAATTTAAAAGATATGAAAAAAATCTGCTTATTGCGCAAGCAAAGTGCGCTCGGTATTATATTTATCTCGCGCTTCGCGATTGATAGTGAATATACCTCGCGCTACGCGCTTAGTCTTTGTACTTTCATCACATTTGTGCACAGAACTTTCAAAATTAAGAGTCCGGCATCGACAACTGTAATTTGGTGATTGGGAATCCTCTTTCGTTAAAGCTCCTTATGCTTTAATTAACACATTCTTAACACGCATCTCGTGCTTCGCACTCGATTTTGTCCAAAGTGCGAACTTTTCTGCTTTAAGTTTAACTCTATGACGCTAAATTAATATTATATCTATTTTTGTACCTCCGCCTGGGACTACTCATTTAGATATTGCAAAATAATGTACACATTTTATTTATCATGATTGCTCTAATATATTTCCCTTCGTTCGCACTAATTTTTGTTCTTAGCTACCCTGGAAAATATATCATTTCAATAATTTAATATTATGACGATTTATAATAAATATAAGGTAAATTTATTTAGGGCGAGCCCCCTCCTAAGACGGGCCACCCTTAATATTTTTGTACGAAAACATTACAGTGAACACTTTTGAATGTGAATACGTGCTCAGCAGAATTGTAGTTATTTTGAAAGTGCTTTTTTTCTGTACTAGAAGTAAATTAACAAAAACAGGAAGGAACATTATTTTTGTACGTTTGAGAACGAACTTTTACTTGTTTTAGAAGTTGTGATTTAATAACTTCTAATGATTTGAAGAAGTAAGTTATTTTTTCTTTGATAGATAATTTTGTAAACTTTAAAATTGGTACATCCGTTCTATTAATTTTTATGCTGTTTAATAAAAATATTTAAAAAATTGTAAACTTCCTCAGACGAGCCCTAAGTAGGTTAGAAAAATGTAGGCAAAAGCGAAATCTGCTTTTCTGAAGTAATATAGAAAATATTTCACATTTTTAAATTTTCCACCAATCTGTTGTAAACCTAACCTCTTTATTGATTTTGCATCATAAATACGAATTTTTTCAAATATGTTGCTTTTTCGATTTATATCAGTAAAGTTTTGATCTAAGATTAAAAAAATTGAAAATTTTACAACTTTTTATAAATATTTAGTCCTTGAACTTTGTTTACACTTATTTTCTGTTAGACCTCATTTAACGCTTATTTTACGTTTTATAATGTACTTTTCACGATTAATATGTTATAAATGTAAAGAATATGTTTAAACAGTACCATACGAATACAATTTATCAATATCCAGTGTTTAATTACATAGCTTTTTTGATTTTAAAAAGGGGCTCTTCTTTGGATACCGGGTTGCCTAAGACGGGACAAATACATAAAGTTCATTGTCTTTTAAACATTTTTTTAACTTTGATGCGTATTTACTTTGTAAAGCAAACATCAAGCTATGATTTATTGAGACATATGTGTTTTTATTGTCTTGCCTTTATAATAAAAAATAAGTGCGCATCTTATTGAAAAAATTGTGTTAATTAACATCTTATTGCTTTTTGTCTTTTTTTCAAAGGATTAATTTGATAAAATATTTTAAAGATCATTTTTCATGATTTAAACAAAAGATAATCATTCTATAAAAAATAATTCGTAACAAATTTGTAGATCTTTTTTTGGTGAACAACTTTTGCTTGGTAATTTTTCAAAATAACTTTCGTTTGTCCAAAAATTTTATTTTTTCCTTTTCAATCTTATTTTATTACGATTGAAACAAAAACCACTCATCCTGTAAAAATAAATTCAAACTAATTTGTAGCCCTCTTTCGCCTAAAAAACTCTTGTATATGTGGCTTGAGTACACAATTTTTGTTTACTTATTTTTCCGTAGCTTGTCTCATTCTTATCAAAATTTTGCTTTTTCATGTTGATTTTATGTTTTACAATTCAAAAAACTACGCATCCTATAACAAAATAACTAAGAACAAATTTGTAGCTCTTTTAAAGTTAACGAAGATTGTCCGTGTATTTTCTTTGTAGCTTGTGTCGTTGTCCAAAAATTTAATTTTTACATTCTCATCAATGAGAAGGTAGTGGCTTAAAGTGAAAAACGATTTTTGTAGATTCCATCAAATGTCGACGTTTTAAGGCCTCCTGAGTCAGAAAGAATAGTTTCTACGTCGGTGTCTGTCTGTTGACGTTGTCGTTGTCGTCTGTGAACACGATAACTTTTGACAGA
>JAUELO010448051.1:0-13473 GCA_032357855.1 Amphibolips quercusostensackenii | reverse complement strand
TGAATGAACCAATGAAAAATTCTCCTTACAAATGGATTTGGGAAATGCTATGGAACCTAGGCAAAGTCTCCGACATTAACTCCATTAACTTAAGAAGACATCGTGGTTCTGTTACAAAATAACAATGGTTTTTTAAAAACAATATCGCGAATAAGATTAGCAATATGATCAAAGATCTTATCACGAGCCGCTCAACTATAGCTAAAAATGTGCTGAGGAAAAAAATGAATCTAGTGAACGGATCAACTGAGAACTCTGTCCAAGATATAGCCAAAAGTAATGATAAGATAAACACTATGACTGCGAGCATTCTATTGAAATGAGTGTGAGTCACCTCTTCTATCAAAAGATCTTATAGTTTCAATAAACGTTCACAGATACCAAATAGCCAGAGGCTTTTAAAGGTAAAACTACATTCAGTGCAAAGTTGCAACGTAATATTTTAAGAAATTATTCACTCTAGAGGGAAAGAACTTATTGCCAGTCACATTGCGTAGTCTATAAATACAATCAGATATGGCGAACTTGGACAAAACCTTAGCAGCAGGAATTAAAAGACACAATAAAGATCTTAAAAGAGAGAAAGCAGAATGGGAAGACATATTTGCGTCTCTAGCCTGGTCCTAAGGTTAGCCAATCATAACCAAGCATACAAATACAATCGGCTCATCATCAACTAAATAATGTTATCGCCCGAATTAAAAGATTCCGCTAGTTGATTAAGTAAGGTTTTAAATAAGAATAATAGATCCAATACATATTAGCAACATACCTGCAGATTATATACCAAGTTAAGGAAAATTTGAACTTTCTCCAATTTATATTTATGTAGTGTGATAACATTATCAGAAATGTTTCTAAAGCATCACATTTGTTCATCAGAATATTTGGTTTGACAGAATTGCAGATGCTACACACATGACACTAAACACGGAAATGGGGTTTGAGTGTTTGTAGCAATAAACAACAAATTTAAATCATATAAAGGCAGTGTAAGTGCTATTGAAAATACGCACCCTAATAAATATTGTAGCAGTAGAGGTCTACACATTGTACTAGCTATTTGAAGATTAGTTTATCTTCGGATTTCTTGCAAATATAAGAAGATTGTTTCTTACAATTCAACGCTCTACTTTTAATGCTAGAAAATTTTAACACTTTTTATACTCATGAATCAGGAACTGGTACAAGTTAATGATATTGTTGATAAGGACATTTGCTGTCTTGCGCTACTTTTTTCAAGACTCTATCACTGTGAAGTTAGTCGTACTAACCCCATGGTTAGTAAGGTTCTATATTATCTAGCGCAGAGTATTAACTTCGCTATTTCTAAATTGGTATAAGAGAGTTAGATTGAATTAATTTGTACAATTGTACTGATAGAAGAATAGGTGCCCAAATTCACTTCTTTTTGACAAATAAGTGGATTCCCTGCCAGATAATGAGAGGCATTGATGGGTGAAGTCGATTATAAAGAGAAAATAAGAACAAAAAGCCAAAATGCAAATGCTCGGCTGTTGCTGAAGAGTTTTTCGTCAATAATGCCAGAAGTAAAGAAATTGCACACAAGAGATTTTAATAAATTCAATTCTGATTCGGAAGAAGCACTAGAAAAAAATCCTAAAAAAATTGGGTTATACGTAAGCAGCAGGAGAAGTGAAACTTAGCTCCCGGGCATTATGCACTATACGAGAATTACGCTAACTAAGCCAACGGTGATTGTAAATCATTTTGCAGACTTCTTCAAAAGTGTTTATGTTTCCGCTTAGCAGTTAAGGCTTCGCACCACAACATTTTTATTGAAGGGTCAAATGGGTCCAAAACCTAAACTTGACTTTCCTGAAATAAAACTTGCAATTGATTCTTCACCAGACAAACTAACTTCGGTTACGGATCTGATACCAGTATTCTAATCAGATCCTGTGCAGATTTCTGAGCAAATCCAATCTGTTTTATTTTTAATTTAGTTCTTGAAAATGGTACTACCCTAAAATTTGGAATCAAGCTAAAACAGGTGCAGTTTATAAACTTGGTGTTAAAGCAGAGTTAAAACACCATTGCCTTCTTACAATACTAACGAATTTTTATAAATTCTTGAATCATGTCTAGCAGGCTTCATTTCATCCTCAATAAAGCCTTATCTATTAAAACGTTCACATGGTTTTGTTTCTCGGTGACTCCACAGTCACAAAACTAACAATTTTCACAAAGTTCGCTGTACACTGGAACTTGGATTTAGGACCGATTTCGGGCATGGCTTCAAGTGGCCTTCAACATAAATCCAGGTAATTTACACGTAAAGGGTCAGGGTCGCATGAACCATCTATATTGGATTTGTACGCATGCTAACGACTGGGCGTCGTCTCTCTCCCTCTCTCTCTCTCTCTCGGTCCCGCAGATCCCTTCATCTCGAAACTTCCGAGGACATGAATTCTCGGGACTTCTCAAATCAGCGCTTCTTAAATCTAAGTTTCAGTGTAGTTCGAAAGCGTTAACACCTACGTTGTGTGTCCCTCAAGGTTCCACTTTGGGATCAACATTGGTGCATGGCTCCAAAAAAGGCGAATTTCTTACAAAATACAAGGATTCTTAACCATAAAGTTAAATTTTTAAAAGCAAAAGATAAAAATACATTCTAGAATACAATAATTGAATCTTTTAGTGAGAAAAATATAATTTTTAAGAAAAACACGATTTTTTTGTCAGAATAGTTCAATTTTTAATTACAAATATTTATTTTCAAGCAGAAAATACGAACAAAAACCATAAATTTTTCAACATATGCTTAATTTTTTAACATAAAAATTCAGCTTTCATTAAAAAAACAAAGTTTCAAGCAAAAATCATAATTTTCTACCAAAAAAAATAAATTTTAAAAAAGGAAATTAATTTTCAATTAAAAAATTTTTTAACTAAAATCGAAAATCTTCGACAAAAAAAATGAATTTTTAATATATTAGTCTAACCAAATAGTCGAATTTTTAACTAAAAATGATAAATTTTCAACTAAAAATAGAACAATTATATTCAAACTTAAAAAGATCAATTTCAAACCAAAAAGGACAAATTGTTAAAACTAGAGGTGAATTTTCAACCAAGTAAATGGAATTTTCTAACAAAATAGTTAAATTTTCGACCAGAAAAGACGAATTTAAACAAAATTTAATTTTTAATTTGAAAACAGACTTTAACAAAATTGTTAAATTTTTTACAAAAAGATTAATTTCTGACTAGTTGTTTGGATTTTCAAACAAAAATATTGATGGTAAATTATTTTTTTTAACTTTAAATGATTAAAATTTTTTAAATTTGAAGTAGAGAAAGTTTTGATTTAAAATTTCTTCATTTTGAACCTTAAAAAATATTCGATTTAAAAGATTTGTAATTCAAAGTTTCTTTTATTGAATTTCAAAAATTCAGTTTTCTACTGTAAATTTTCAAATTGTAATCGCTGCAAATTACAATTTTGAATGACTCATTTTCAAACATTATTATTTAGAAATAATATAATTTTAATTTTTTTTTTAATTTCAAATAATATAGTTTTTTTTACTCGAATCTGAAATTATTCAATTTTTAATATTTTGAAGTTGTCCTTTTTTCAAAATTTTAATTTTTAATCATTCAGTTTTAAAATTTATTAATTAAAAATAAATTTGAACGCTTTAAAATAGGAATAATACATCTGCCACTCTTTTCTATTAAAATTGGCCAATTTTAAACATTTTGGTCCGATATTTTTTTAAATTTTTAGTGCTTCTGATAAAAAAATCAATTTCTAACACTTTCCATGTTTAATCTTTAAATTTTAAACACTTTTATTCAGAAATTATACAAGTTTGGTGTATTTCCTAGTCCATTCGAAATATTGTCCTTTCTTAAAAATTTTAATAAATCTCAAATTGTTTAAATTGCAACGTTTGAATTTCAAAGTTGTTTAATTTTTTTTTGAATATTTGAATTTTCTAATTAGAATACAATAATTTCAGGTTTAAATATAAAAATTTCAGATCCAAATTAAAAAATTTTAAATTTATTTATATATTTCTATCAAAAAAGAGAACTTTTCTATCAAACTGTGGAATTTTTAACCAAAAAAGATTAAAGTTAAATAAATGCGTTGAATTCACACAAAAAAATTAAATTTCCAACAAAATAGTGGAATTTTCAAACAAACAGTTGAATTTTTTAATCAAATAATTAAATTTTCAATCTTGAAAAAATAATTCTGAATAAAAAATTAAATAGTTGATGTTTCTACCAAAAAGATGAATTTTATACCAAGAAGATTAATTTTCTACTAAAAAAGATGGACTTTTATCAAAATGCATACATCAATTTTTAACCCAAAAAATTAATTTTTAACTAAAAATTAAACAGTTAAATAATAGTTTGAGGATTTACTTACAACAAAAAAAAATGAAATTTTCAACAAGGTAATTCAATATTAAAAAAATAAAAATTTGTAGCCAAAAAAAAAGAAATAATTTTTGAGCTGTTATGCCAAAAGGCAAATATTTTGCAAAACAGTTAAATTATTAACCAGAAAATATCAATTTTCAAAAAAAAAATTTATTTTCAGCCAAATAGTTGCACTTTTAATTTAAAAGAAAAGGAAATTTAAAACAAAACGAAAAATTTTCTGCCAAAAAAGACGAACCTTTATCTGAAAAAAATTAATTTTTAAACAAACATAAAAAAATACATTTTCAGTTTAAAAAAAATTAATTTTAAAGTAAAAAAATAAACAAATTTTTAATAAAGTAGTTAACATGTACCCAAGTACTTGCAATAAGTGTTTAACTAAAATAATTTTTGAACAACAACAAAAATTATTTTGTAACAAATTGGTTTTATTTTCAATCATTTATTTCAATATAAAATAAAAAACAGTTAAATTTAATAATGATGAAATTCTTACCAAAAAATGAGTCATTATAACAAAATAAAATAATTTATAAGAAAAATAATAATTAATAAAAAATTAAAAATTGAATATTGTAAAAAATAACTAAAAAATTTTAAAAAACTGCCGATCTTTGTTTTCTTTACAAGTATGTAAATAAAGACAAGTTTTTGAAATGTCTCTAAGTTATAAAACTTAGAAACATGAAAAATAACTAAATTATTTGTAAAAAAAACTTTTTTATGAACTAAAAAATTACTGAACCATGTATGAAAAAATTTTCTTCATTCTTTTTCATTAACTTCATT
This sequence comes from Amphibolips quercusostensackenii, assembly GCA_032357855.1. NCBI lineage: Eukaryota > Metazoa > Arthropoda > Insecta > Hymenoptera > Cynipidae > Amphibolips > Amphibolips quercusostensackenii. Next base: position 8,259 of record JAUELO010448051.1, on the reverse strand, counting down.
AACTATATAAAAATCAATAAAAACATTACAATGAAAGAGTTTTCCTGATTGAAATAAGTAACCACACCGGGCCGTTTACGAAAAAATGATAAAAAAGGATAGAAGGAGATAATGACTCTGGTATGGATACATTCTTTGAATTGTATTAATTTTTTAATTTTTAAGTTAATAATTTTTTCACATATTAAGTTTTTATATTTTTAATAATTTTTTCAGTTATTTTAGAATTTTTTACGTTTTTATAATGAAGAGACTTTTTTAACTAACTAAAATGATAAATATTTTAAGAAATGATTTTATAACATAATTGGAGAACTTTCAAACAAATAATAAAAGTTTAAAATAAAAAAATAAAAAATAACAAACAAAAAAGAAAATATAATATCATGACCAGAATCGTAATCATATAAATTTATCAAAACATATTTTTTTATGAACTAAATAAAACTATTTTAAATAAATATTAAAACATTCAAATTTATTATTCATGGACACGACCACCCTGGTGACTTTCACTAAGATAAACGATCCAGATTTACAAAAAATCATAGAGAAAAATAATTATAATTTAGTATCAATTTACGGAATAATTTCCTTAAAAATTTACAAGTATATATTATTTAAATAATTTTCAGGCAATTTAACGCATATCGTTCAGACTATAAGCTAATAATAACAAATTCTAAAGTAAATACGTGCTCAAAAATGAATACGGTTTCACTCTCTATTATTATGATGAACCTAAAACATAGACTTTTAAACATTTACAGCTTTTTCGCATAATCTGATATTCTCTTAATGTTATATGTTATTTTATGTGAAGCATTTACGTCTCGCTGGGTGAGTGACTACCGTAAAATAGTAACAGTAACATAAAACCATTCGTGCATGCAACATCTTGGGTGTGAGAATGTGTAAATTGTATGTGCCGAGCTATAGAGCGGCAAATTGCATTCATTTGGTCACGCGTGGTGCTTTACATAACTTGTTGCACAAGAAATTGCCTCGGTTTTTACCCACTTGTGCTCTACTGAAGTCGAGATAACAAGTCCATTAAAAAACAGTATGTGGCAGTGAGTCTATACGGCAAAAGAGAAACTTTAATGGCTTAACTTTGAAATTTTCCGAGAATTCTTTACGAATCGCCGCACAAAAGGGAGACTATAATAGAGAGTAAAGGCATATGCAGTGCGTAACAGAGAGAGAGAGAGAGAGAGAGAGAGATATTCATCGATCCAGACCCTGTTATTGTGAATCGCCGCATAAAAGGGAGACTCGAATAGAGAGCGAAGTTACTCGTATAGAAAGTGATTAAGAGAGAGAAAGAGAGATATTTCTCGATCTAGACTTTGCGATTGCGGATTGTCGCACAAAAGGGAGACTTGAATAGAGGTAGAAGGTATGCAGAGTGCGTGAGAGAGAGAGAGAGAGAGATCCAGAAAATTTTCAAAAAATAGTTTAAGATTTGACCAAATAATAAAATTTTCAAGCCAAAAAGACGAATTTTTTTGAAGGCAGTTGAATTTTCAACCAAAATTTACTTTTCAACCAAGAAAAATATATTTTCAAACAAGAAGAATAACTTTTCTACTATAGAATACGAATTTTTAATCCAAAAAGTTAAATTTTGAATAACATAGTTCAATTTTCAAGCAAAAATAATGACTTTAACAAAATAGTCCAATTTTCCAAAAATAATTAGATTTTTAACATAATTGTTGGTTTTTTAGCATGCAAGGATGCATTTTCAATTTAATGATCGATTTCACATTGACAAAAAAAAAAATAAAATTCAATCAAATATTGAAATATTAAAAAAAATTTTTTTAAAGAAAAATGAATTTTCATTAAACAAGTTTATTTTTAACCAAAAAAGATTACTTCTGCCATTAAAGATAAATTTTTAACAAAAGATTAAAGCCTTTAAGCTGAAAAGTCGAATTGAAAAGTAAGTGGACTTCTTATTTTAAATATATAAATTTTTTACAAAAAAGATAATTTTTAAATCAAGAAAGATGAATTTTTAACAATACAGTTGAATTCTAAACTAAATAGTTGACCTTTTAACAAACAAGAATAATTTTTTGTCCCAAAAAACAACTTTTTAACCAAATATATGAATTTTTTACCAAATAGTTGAATTTTTTACCAAACAGTCAATTTTTCAACAAAAAGATTAATTTTGTACCTAAAAAGACAACTTTTAAACAAAATAAATGAATTTTCTAACAAATAGTTAAATTTTTGACTTATACATTAAACAGAATAAACTTTCAACCAAAATCGGAATAGTTAATTTTTTTGACAAAACTCTGATGAAAAAAATAACTAAAAAAAATTTAACAGAAAAATGATTTTATAACAAAAAAAATGAATTTTCAACAAATTTGGTCAATTTTCAAATAAAAAGATGAATTTTTGACAAGAAAATTAATTTTTGACCAAAAGAAAATTAATTTTGACCAAAATAAATGCATTTTTTACCAAAAAAGATTAATTTTGAACAAAATACACGAATTTCCATCAAAATTATTTAATTTCAAAGCCAAAAAGACGTATTATCTACGGAAATGTTTAATTTTTAAAACAAAAATATGATTTTTTAACTCAGCAGTTTAATTTTCATACAAATAGTTTAATTTTTTTTGACAAATTGTTAAAATATCAAGCGAAGAAGGTGAATTTTTTACAGAAGAGTAAAATTTGTAACATAAAAGTTGATTTAAAAACAAATAGTTGAATTTTCAACTATAATTATGAATCATTGATGAAAAAGATTAATTTTTTCATAATAAGTCAATAAGTCGACTGTTCAAATAAAAAAGATGAATTCTCAACAAATCATGTCACAGTTAATATTTTAACCAAACTATTGCATTTTTACCAACTAAAAAACCAATTAAAAAAAATTAATTTTCATCAAAGTAGTTGGATTTTTGATGAAAAGGATTACTTTTTAACAATATAGTTACATATTAAAAAAAATAATTAGATTTCCAACAAAATAATAGAATTTTTCACCAAACAAGATGAATTTCGAACCAAAAATATGATAGAAGCCTTTTCAATAAGAAAAATAAATAAATTCTACCCAAAAATTTAGTTAGTGATGATTTAGTTTGAAATAATATTTCCAATATTTAAACAATCAAAAGGTTTGATAGCGTTTTTCAGCAGAAATCGGTTATTTTAAACAAAAAAATGAAACTAAGGTGAAGATTTACAATTTTCTGCAATTTGTTGTTATATGTTTTGTTATTGATTTCGTGTAAAATTGCTATTGTCAATAAAAGGTTATCACATCAAAGAAATTAACAATAATAACATTTTTGGTGTTTTGGCAAGGCTTGTCCTAAGTCTGGTTCTCACCATTACTTTGTTACGTCACACTTCTAAACAAACCTAGCAATTTGTCCTTCATTTTTGTATGATATATTTACGCTCATAAAAATGTAAATAATTCAAGTAATTATTTGACTAATTATTTCACTAATTTAATTTAAAAAATCGTATTAATATTGAATATTATGTATGTATTGACTTGTCATATTTTGAAAAAACGCGTCGTGCAACGTGAGCGCCACCATGATGTCAATAAAATTTAGCTCTTAAAATAGCGTTTGTGATGTGTTAAGACGCAAGGCAAATCCTCAAGAAAATCATATGAAAAATTTGAAAAAAAAATACAACGAAATTCTTCATTAATTTGTTTAAATTCCTATCTAAAAAAAGGTTGCAGCGATATGTCTCGATAATCTCGCAATCATTCTTGTTGAAAATCTAATTGTCCTTACATTAGTTAAGGTTGTTTTATATCATGAATTAAAAATTTTAAAAATTAAATTGACGAATAATCTCTTTTTTTCAAATTCAAGAGAATTATGCGAAATGTGAATTAAGAAATGTTTATTTTTTTGGATACTATTTAATAAGATACTTTCTAAAACTATTTGGTAAAAGCATTTTTCTGAAAATTAATATTCCTAAAAAATAATTTTATATAACATTATTAGTTATCAAAAAAGACGTGATATTTTTTGAAAATTTAGGTAATGATAATTTTTTACTAGAAATTAGCATTTTTCACCGAAAATCATTATCAAGACAACCAATTTTTAATAATTTTGGGTTGTGCTAGCGTTTTACGCTAGAGAAAGGCGTTTTTAATAAAAAAAATTTGAAGATTCAAAATTTTTTGAAAATTTACTTTTTTCAGTATGGTTGGTTTTTTTTTATACCAGAAATTAAATTTTTTAAGAAAAAATATTAGATTTTAAAAGTTGATGATATTTGCACAATTTTTAATTGTCTTTGCATTTAACATGATAAATCGGTATTTCAATACAAAAATAGTTAAATCAAAAACAAAAAATTTAAGAACAATTTTAGGTTATGCTCGAGTTTTTACCAGAAGTGGGTATATATGTTTTTTAAAAAGTATTTACAACATTTAAGTAGTAATAGGCTAGAATAGATTTTTTCACGAGAGATCGTTTATTTTAAATGAAAAACGTTAGGTTTATATAAAGATTTACAATATTTTACATTTTTTGTTATATCTTGTTATTGTTTTAATTCTATAATTGATATCGATAATAACAAATCATTATATTTCAACAAATATTTACAATATTTAAGCAATAATCGGGTATAATTGCGTTTTTCTTTGACCAGAAATCAGTTATTTTTAACAAAAAACATTTGTTTTACATAAAGACTTACAATGTTTCAAAAATTGTATGTTATTCTTTCTTTTTATTGTTGTCTAAAATCAACATTCTTGATACAACAATTATTATAACTCAAAGAATATTTAATATATTTGAACAATAATAGAGTTTAATAGCGTTTTTCGCCAGAAATGGGTAATTAAAGAAAGCATCCGGTTCACATAAAGATTTACAATATTCAGAAATTTCTTGTAATCCTAAAATAAATTTGGCAGAATAGAAGATAATTGTTCCAGACATCCTAATGAAATTTTTTCATTCTCTTGAAAACTTTCAAAATGTTTAAAAATCTTTTAATTTTTTTATTTGAAATCTTAAAACATTTACATTTTGTTTTACTATTATTATTCAATTTTTTCAAATCTAAAAAATTTTAAAAATTGCCTTAAAATCTTTCAGATCCTATTTTACAATTTTGGAAATCTTCTGAAAACTTTTTAAATGTTTTTATCAAATTGATTTTTTATTATAAGGAATCACGTTAAATATTTCGAGAAATCTTAAAAAAATTTGCATATTTTCTTGGAACCTTTCAAAACCTTTAAAAAACTTTTAAACTTTATTTTAAAATCATTAGAGATGCACATTTTGTTTAAATTTTTTTGTTGATATTTTTTTTTAAATTTTTATTATTTAAGAAATTTTGCTTCAAACTTCTACAAATTCTTTAAAATGATTCAAACTTTTCCTAAAATTGTAAAAAAATTTCACAAAAATGAAAAGATTTTCCCAAAATCTTCTGCATTCTTTTTTTAATAATTTTGAAAATCTTTTGTAATATTCTAAAATTTTTTTATATATTCTTCTAAAATAAATTTTAGAAAATAAAAAATATTATTCAGTTTTCCCAAAAAACTTAATAAAATTTTTTTGTTTACTTGAAACCTTTTAAAATGTTATAAATCTTTTAAATCTTTTAGTCAGAATCTTCAAAATTAAAGAAAAAACTCTCTACTAAAAGAGATGCATTTTCAACAAAATTGTGGAATTTGCAACCAAAAAAGATTTTTCAGTCCTAAAAAAAAATTAGGCAAATTATAATCAAAACGAAAAAATAATTTTTAATGCAAAATAAAAATTTTTAATTCCTAATAATTTTTTGTTTGTTGGTTTTGAGGTTACATAAATATGATTTTTTTAGGCTTTTGACAAAATATAAAAAGGTTTTTAAAGATTTCAAATATGTAAAAAAATGAACTTGAATATTTTTGAAAATTTTTTTTATCTTACAGGATCTTACCAAATTTTAGACAAAAATTAATTGTTTAAAGATATATAAGATTTTTTGACGTTTGGCAAAAACTTTAGAAATATTCTCTGATTATTTGTAATTTTTAGAATCTTAAAATATTTTTCTTCTCTGCAAAATTCCAAAAACTCTTAAATATATTTTCAATTGGCTCGAATAATTTTTAAATATATTTAAAAATCTACCGGATTCATTTATAAAAATTTTAAAAATCTTTTGTAATGTTTTATAATCTTTTTAAATATTTTCCTACAATTGATTCAAGAAAATAAAGAATTGTTTTCAATATTACTAGAAATCTTAAATTTTTTTTTATATTTACAAAATTTTTTAAATCCTAAAAAAATATAATATTATTTTGAAATCTTTAAAGTCCATATTTTGTTTTATGTTTTTTTAAATTTTTTGGCTGTGGCTACGTGTACCGAAATTTTGATACGAATATATGGATTTTTCGGTACTATAGGGAAAGCTAGAAAAATGATTATTTGTCCAAAAATTTTGGTGTGCGAGATTTTCTATAATTTTTCGAAATTTTATGATATCAGACTAAAATTCTTTCTTAAAAATACTCATTTCCAGCGTAAAACACTTAAATAAAACATGTATCATATTTTTCAAAATTTATTACGTAATTTGAAAATTTCAATTTAACCGCGCAAGAGTATTTAAAAATCGAAAATTTTATATTTTGTTTTTTAGAATTTAAATTTAAGTTATAAAACAGCTTCAAATGATGAAAAACAATACAGTTCGAATAGAATAACTAAAGTGTCAATATATCAATATTTTTATTAAAAAAAGTACAAAAAAATGTCAGCGTTTATTAATATTTATTTTAATTTATGTTTCTTAGCACTGCATACTCACTATGAAGAAATATTAAACCAGGACTTTAGTCTCTAAGTTTTATGGTTTTGAACTGTAATTTTTAGTTCAAAAAAAATTTAAGTAATACTTAATTTCTCTTAGCTTAACAAATTTGTGACAATCTAAAAGACATACTTGCATTTTATGTACCACCTTTGCTTTAACAACTCAGTTTTCTTTGTGAGTATTGCGAAATTTTTAATTGCGAGTACATTCCAAGTGTTACGAGTACATAAACTGCCTAAGTTCGTTTATAAACATGTTATTAACATTTAAATGTTGTCTTATGAGTCTTATTTTTTAGATAAAATTACTGTTTAAAAGGAACAAAAAACAACTAATATCTCAGAAATATTTCATGTTAATATAATATTCCAAGTGGTGCATTCGAGGCCTCGCGATGCCTGGCGACGCACTACGGTCCAGTAATGAATTTTCGCGGACAAATTTAGCTAGAGGTCGTAATTTTTGGTTGATTTTTGAGTTTTTTCTTGGAAATACTCTAGATGAAATTTCGCATCAATCCTATGAAGCTTATTTTCACTTTGCATTTTGTGTTGAATGTTATCTTATTAAACAATTTATAAACTTTGATTTTACAATGTATTATTTTTTATCTTCGTGTAAATCAGAAAAGTACAACATCAATCAATAAAAAATGATGTGCAGACACAAAGATCATGAGAATAAATTATTAAAGCACAAATTTTAGCATTATAAACAAATTTTATAAACAAATATACATTTATAGAACTTTCATAGGATTAAATATTTTCTCTATACGAAACCTCATCTTTGTATACACCACAATGTTATTTTACATGAAAAATATTGTTGAGGATGAGTATCAGTCACTGTTAATAACAAATTATATGAAAAATTGCATTATATTCGTGTATTTTTACAGAAAAAAATTATTTTTTCACGAAGACTAGCTGCTGCGAATGACTGTAATATTATCTAGCCGCAAATTTCTATTGTAAATTCACAATTTTAATAATTAACATCAAATAATATAAACAATTGTATATTATATAACAAATGTTAGTATTTCTGCTGTATTTTACTTGTTTACACGAAGATAAAAAATAATACATTAGAAAATCTGATTTTCTTCGAATCGTTAAATAAGATAACATTTAACACAAAATTAAAATTGGAATTTGGCCTGAAGGGATTGATGCGAAATTTTATCCAGAGTATTTTTTTCTTCAAACTTGAAAATCGACTAAAAATTACGACCTCTAGCTTAATTTGTCCGCGAAAATCCTATACTGGACCACTGTGCGACGCACAGTGGGGTGAAATCGGAAAACGAGGTTCAAAATGACACTTAGAACGCAATTATGCACCGATTTTAGAATTTTTTTTTTTTGAAAAATTCAGAACTAAATTTTTCAGAAAATGGTG
>JAUELO010448035.1:0-13474 GCA_032357855.1 Amphibolips quercusostensackenii | reverse complement strand
AGCTGAAACTTTGTAACAGGCAAGTGCATTGAGGCTTGGAAGGCCTGCGATGGACAGGACAACTGAATAAAGGAGGTACATACAGAGGAAAGTTGCATTATGTTGCGGAGTACACATTAAACAGTTTCAAAAGTGCAATTGATGCTGCAATGATAGTTCACGAGGTAGACCTACAGAAATGGGGTCTACATGCTAAGAACATCCTTGGTTTTGAAGATACACGATTTAAGGCATCTGACTGGTGGGTGTGGAGGTTTGAACGAACTTATCTTATAACATCCAGAAAAGCGAATAAGTTCATCATCAGAAAAAACATTACAAGGTAAGGAAAAGCTAATTGTAAATGCGGAGAATTTTTTAAATGAAGTGAAGGCGTACATCATTTAATATGGGGGAGAGAATGTTTATAACTCGGATCAAAGTGTATTCCAGTTAGAACTGAATCCTGGGAGTCGAATGTGTTGGTTAATCTATTTCTTTTACAATTCACAGCTTCACTATTCAACCCACGATTTCTGTGGATAAAAAGCTTTATCTCCACTTTATCTTGTGTTAAAAGAGCCAATTGGAAAATTTGGACCAATTTTGCAAAAAACCATTTTTCAGCCTATAAACTTCTTTGTTGCTGCATCTAAATCTGGAAAACATATATCTGGTCGATTTTGTTATTTTTTATAATTTTCAGTCATATAATGAATTTATTACACTTATTAAATTTTACAAATTATTTTATCTGCAGAACCTTTTAAGAGCTAGTTGAAAAATGTTTTTTTTCCAAAAGTAGGGCCAACAAGCGTGTTGCTCATAGTCTTTTGGACTGGACACTGCCCAGAAGTTAAATGGCAAGCAACACCTGCTGGAAAGTATGTTATTCCTATGATTATACCAAAAGTCACTACTGGAAAATTTCAGCTCTTCGACGTCTGCGGATTTCGCATATGGAAAAGCTATTTGCGTCATTTTTCAGATTTAGTTATACTCTTCGACTATGATTTGAATCTGCACATGAGACTTCCTTCATTTTGCAGAAATATAATAAAATGCACTCAAGGGTGGTTATCCTTATTTTATTTTCGCATGTATTATATATTTTTTCCAGATTTTTTGGATTGAAATTATGCCTGTTCGAAAATTCTTTGTGTTATCAAAAATAATTTTAAGGTGGTTCACCCGCTAAAAATTTTTTAGAAAATTTTAGAAAATTATTTTTTTATCTTTTATTGTGAGGAAATTTTTCCAGTTGGTTTTATTGTGAAAGATACAGCTGCTATATGTGAAACAATTAAACAGCTATTTGGTACCACACTTTTCGTGGGATGGTTTTCACCCCCTAAAAACTACTTTGGACACGTAAAAAAACACGTATCGCTTGTTTCTTTGAGTACAACAACATATGTGAGAACAAATAAAATCGGAGGGGACACCTACCTAGGCTTCCTTTTAGTTAGAGGTTCAACTACTTTATTGGAAATACATGTTTTTTTTAAGATTCATCACTTTTGTTAAAAATTGTTTATTGTTAAGAATTAATTTTGTGAGTCAAAGATTAATTTATTTCATTTTTTGTTGACTTTGTCGTCTTCTCTTGTTGTGGGAAGTGACGAGTCTGATGACATACACCTCCATTTGCCTCAAGATCGATCTTTCTGAGAACGATCGTGCTCGTAGCTTTCAGAGCCTTTATCTGGACTAAGTTCACAAAACTAAATAAATATTTTTTATGTTTCTCACACGTGACGTGTATGAGTTGACTTGCGGGTTGGAACTCGGATCCTGATTCCATTATTTTGAGTAAAATTATGATTAAAGTAAATTATTAGAATATCGACTAGCGCTTTAAAATATCGGTTGTCTTTCATTATTGTAATATAGTTTTTATTTCATTGACTCTGAAGTAACAATATTGTCTGGATCATTTAGCAATCAACAATGGACTCCAGCGTGGAAAAGGAGGACGCGGATTTATCAGTGAGCAGTAAAGAACCCACCACGAGAGGAGACAACTTCAAGAATTAGGGAGATTGGAAGGAACAAGTAAAGGAGTACCACATAACAGGTAAATGAGCAATTCAAAGTTGGTGACAGATACAGAAGAGAAACCAAGGAATAAACAGAAAGCTTTATCTGATCTAGATAAGGATAAGTGGAAACGAGCAATGGACTTAATTTAAAATTAAAAATATTAAACACTTTTGTTATAAAACGAAACTTGGAGAATCGTGCAAGCACCAAAAGACAGAGACCCAGGGACCCGTAAGTGCAAGGCTGGCTACTCGAAGATTTTGTCAAAAGTTCAAGACAGACTGACTAAATCTTTTTACGTGTCATTCGTCGTAAAAATCCTTTTGTACTGTATTGACTATTGCGAGTCAGAAATTGATGATCACAGTTACATTCGAGGAGAGCCAAAGGTTTTTAAAATTAATTTTTAACCAGAATTTTAACCACGGGAACAAGAATATTGATACAAAATATCCTTATGCAAAAGATTTAAAGGACCAAGAGAGTATGTGGCGCGAGTACTTTCCTATGGACAAGACGACTGCCTGTAGGGATTTCATGAAAATTGTATAACATTTCAAATAATTTAATTAACTTGAAAAAAAAGGTTTCGGTGTGTTATTTGTTTGACTAGGCCCTCTTTTCAAAAAAAGAACCTACCTGTGTTGTCTTCTAAAAACATATTTATTTTAACACCTGAAATTAGTGTTATTTTGAAAGGTTTATTACATGCAGAAAAAAGTATAACGCTCATTTTTTCCATGTCTTTTTATTTGAAAAAACGAATCAATTTACATATTATGACGCCAATTATATGCGACATCGTTTATTGCTTTTCTTATAAACAAACAACTCAAATTTATGCTTTTTCCCCATTTTTATTTATCTGGAGTCACGAAATTAGATTTTTTTGCAAAAAAATTTCTAACCCTCTTTTTTTTGGAAAATGTGCCTAAAATGCATTTTCACCACAAAAAAATTCTTCGTTAATTATACTAAAAAAGTAAGAAAAACCAAAATTAAATTACCAGAAAGAAATATTAATATAATCGTCTTCATGAGTCATTCACGACCCAGACCAGTTTTCAATTCGTGTTCACGCGTAGACAAACAGCGCGACAACTTTTTTTAGGGAGAGAGAATCACGCGTCACGCCCCTTTCTTCCCAATAAAATTCTATTGAAAAAAAACCGACTGGGTCACAAACGACCCACAAGGAAGGCGAAGGGTTAGGTTCCTAACTTTTGAAATTATTTATTCTCCTAATTTTTAAGGAACATTCGCTAATTATTTTTGAATTTATCCAATTTTTCCGGAAAATTTTTCAATTTGTTAGGAAAATGTATTTCCAATATAAGCTAAGAAATTCACCCCAAAAAATAGTAAGGAAAATCTCCCAAATTTTTTGCAGTTTACAGAGTCCTACGTTTTGAATATAAATTAGTGAGAGTTTGGTCATTAAATCAAATTAGTAAAAATTTTCACTGATTCACAACGCGATCTCACTGACATTCAAATAACTAGAAATGGGTTACTGAATGAAATAAGTAAAAATTTGAACTGACAGAAAATATTCCATGTGCTTACTTTTATATGGCAATAATCGTTTCTTAATAAGCAAATATGGCGAAAAGCAAAAAAATCTTAAAATATTTTCTGAAATCATTTAATATTTATTATTAGAAAACTTTAAAAAGTTTAATTCAATGATCATCATTTCATTCGAAGAAAACCAGTCACAGAAAACTGTAGAAGTTCTACGTTGTCGTTCTCTATATATGTCAGCAGAATTTCTTATCAAGTAAACCGGTAAATTTAGCCGGGTGCGACCTGTAGCTTCTGAAAAATATCGGTTCGTTGGTCTAGGGGTATGAGTCTCGCTTAGGGTGCGAGAGGTCCCGGGTTCAAATCCCGGACGAACCCAATTTTTTACTTTTTCGTTGAAATCGATTATAATTTTTATTCCATTTATTAGTTTTTCCCTTAGTTACTAATATAAAGTTAAAAAACATTTTTTCTTAGATAAACCAAAAATAAATAATAATTACTTATATGTTTCCTGAAAATTAAAATTTTAATTATATCTTATTTAATGTAAGTATTAAAATAAGCAAATAGAAATGTTTTCATAAACACAATTTGCAGCCTTTTCTATACCACAGAATTTATAATCATAATATTTGGATTCATATATTCACTTTGGCCACATTGAAACTCCTATGCACTTTGAATGAAAATAATTAAATTTAAAAAATCGCGAGTTACAATTTTAAGATTAGTTTTTTTCTATGACTTCGTTTCAAGGTCCTAATTTAGGAATGCTTTAATTTTTTCAAAAGCTTGGAATTTTTTTATTCTTACCGCTTGGAGTTTGATTTAATTTAATTTGAAAGTTTCTAATTAGAAAGCTTATAATTTTTGAAGTTTTTACAATAATTAAACTTTAAAGGTTAAAATATTCTTTATTGTATTATTTGGAAGCATATTTTTTTGTGAAACAATCTATCCAATCACTTTGAATGTCACTAGTTACTACATGATATACTTATTAACAATATATTTGTCATCTTTTAATTTTCTATAACTTCAAGTTAAAAATGTAGTTTTGAATGCAAAACTTTAAACTATTTTAATTTCTAAGGCCTTAAAACTAAAGTTCTTTTACTTTAAAAGCTAGAATTCTAAAATATTTGCTTAAATTGTTATAATGTTTGGAGGTTTCTTGTTTTGAATTCCTCAGTTTTATAGTTACAAATTTAAATATTAAAAATGTAAGTACAATTTTACAATTAAATCTTTCAAGACTGCAAAATGTCATTTGAAAATTCTTATAATTAGTTTTAAGTTTAATAATTTGAGAGATAAATTTTCTAAATAGGTTGGTTTAGATTTTAGATGTACGAAATTGTCTGTTTTTTTATTTTTCGAAATCGTTAAATATGAAGTTAAAAGACTTTATAGTTGTATGTATAAGTTTTTTATTATTTGTTTAATTTTTTATTCTTCATGTAATATCCTAAAATTGTCCAATATTCAGTTGACATTTAAAGAAATGAATTATTTAAAATAAAAATATGTTTCATAAAAGAATTTCAAAAATAAATAAAATTTCTAAATATAGTGTTAAAGAACACACGATTTGATTTTCATGGTCACAATTTTGCAGTTCTGAATTTTAATGTTGAATGATAAATATTTAATTTTTTCCCTTCTCAATTTTAATTTTTTTATTTAAACTTAAAATGATTGAATGTTAAAAAAATCAATTTTTAAATGTTGAATTTTCAAACGAATTATATTTACATAAATAATTCTTAGTGACTAAAATTTTTCCAGTTCTAAGTGATTTTTGGATTCATTTTATTATTAACGATCCGTTATACAATTTATTTCTTTTGTAATGTTTTCCATTTGAAATTATTCTTCATTTTAATTGGTTTCTTAGGGTGTCGGAAAGTTTTATCTGGCGCTCGATCCTGATCGACTTCCAGTATTTTTTTATACAACCCGTGCCACCATACTCGAAAGCAGGCAAGGTTGATAATTCCACGTGAGTTCCAAATTACGCGCTGATATGATTCTTGGTCGCCCTTGGATTAAGAAATATGACGCTATTAATTACCAGCGGCCGATTACATTTATTTTGGAATTAGAAATCGTCGCCGCTTATATTTATCACCGTTGCGTTTCCTCGTCCGATCGAAGTCACCCCTTAAACGGTACCGGAAATTACACACGATTTTTTAGCGGAATATGAAGAAGGAGTTGTTACGTCTGAGAAATCAAAAATATCGTTTTTGCTTTGATTACAGTCGCATTTACGATATAACTGTCGATGGTCCCCAGTTCCTGTTTAGGATATATGAGAGGATTGAAGACTTTGGTTATACCAAAATTTTCAGGTCAGATAACTTAGCAGCGTCACTAACAAAAAACAAAAAATCACATAATGCATATTTTTTTGCTATTTTTTACAACAACAAAAATCGGTTGCTCTATTATCTTTCGCGAAAACAGGGCGGCGCTAGCTTGCCGTCAACTCAGCGGCGCCCTCTACAAAAATCATAAATTTTAAAAAAATGATTAATTAGATTTTTCGCTTCTTTTTTTCTTTAAAATGTGCTATGATTCGCTTTTGTAAAATCAACCCTTATTTTAAAAAATTACCCTCTGTAATGGAAAAAAAGTATTTGAAAAAGTATATAAAAAATGACTAGCTTGGATTTTTTGCTATTTTCTGCTTTGTAATGTGATATAAAACACTTTTGTGAAATCATATCTTATTTTAAAAAGCAACCCCCTGTTCTGCAAAAACGTATTTTAAAGAAAGAAACTATCTAGATAAAAAACACTTATTAAATATTAACACGATATTTTTAAAGCATAACTGAGAAGCAAAATTATTATTCACCCCTAATTGGTACAAAAACAACCCCCGTATTTGTATCTAAATACAAACCTGCAGACTGATACCAAAAATTGTATAAATTAACTATTGGGATTTTTGGGCTCTTTTTCTATTTTTCAATGTCATATCATTCGCTTTTCTACAATTAACCCTTATATAAAAAACAACATCCTGTGATAAAAACACGTATTAAAAGAAAAGTCGATATCTACATAGATGGAACTTTCTTATAAAATAGTGACACGCTACTTTTAAACAAAATTATTTCTCACCCCTAATCGTTACAAAAATAATATTCGTAATGTATAAGCTAGAATTGCAACATCTTTTATCAAAATTATTTTTCAGTCTGAATGCATATTCAAAAAATATAAATTTATCTTTTTCGATGCATATTTTAATTCTTTCAAAAAACTTCCAGCACAACAATTCCTAACGAGAAAAATCCATTTTCATATAACGAACAATCTAAATTTTCAGAACAATTGAAAATTTTTTTAGAGTAGATTTTTTCGAATAGTTATTAAAACTATTTTTGAAGATAAGTTGAAATAATTTTAAAACCCTAACAAGCACTCGTGTGACTAGGGATGCTGGAGATCGACATGTATGTTGTAAAAATTTATTTTTGATTTTATCTGTGTAATAAGCTATGAAAACCATTTGCCCAAATCACATTTCCCAAAAAAAATCCATCCCGTTCTGTACATAATTGTCCCATAATACCAAGTCACCGATTTATTATGTCCTTGAAATATAGGGTCGTGGTGTTTCGGTTTCTTGATTTTTTCAGCGAATTACATTGTGAGGATTCATGTTCCAACTACCCCAGTAAATCACCCCTAACGTGAAATATGGCTAAATTTGATGAGAAGACTTTTGAGAATGTTCTTGTCTCTGCTACTATCGAAACTCCTTGAATTTCGAACTTATCCAGGTAGATCAGTCGCCTGGTTTTACGACAGTTCCAATGTTCTAAGGCATGAAATTCTAGCATCGCTAAAAAAAATACTTTTGTCGTAAAATTAGTCTGAATTTGATTGGTGATAGACTATGTACATTTTTGGACACTTATCTTCCTGAGACTTATGCATGTTCAACCTTATCCAGGTAGATCGGTCACTTGAATTTTTTACGGACTGAATGCTGTAAGTAATCAAGTTTTTATTAGTCACAAAAAACGGCCCGTATTGTAAAGTTAGTCTTAATTTTTTTGGTGGTAGACTATGTACGTTTTTCAACTCCTACCATAGCGAAACTCATGCAAGTTCGACCTTATCCAGGTAGATCAGTCACTTGATTTTTTATCGACTCGATGCTATAAGGAATCAAGTTTCACTATTACCAGACCGATCTATCTGGATAAGGTTGAACTTGTATGGGTTTCACTAAACAGGTGTCCAGAAATGTACATAGTCTACTACAAATCAAATTCAGACGAATTTCACGATAAGGATAGTTTTTTGTGATACTAAAACTTCATTCCTTACAGCATTGAGTCAAAAAAAAAAAATCATGTGACCGAGCTACCTGGATAAGATTGTTTTGTATGGGTTTTACTAAGATAAATGTCCAAAAATGTACATAGTCTACCACTAATCAAATTCAGACTAATTTCACGACAAGAGTATTTTTTTGGGGATGCTAGAATTTCATACGCTAGAACATTGGGTCTGTCGAAAAACCAGGTAACTGATCTACCTGGATAAGTTCGAAAATTGAGGAGTTTTGATAGCAGCAGAGTCGAAAACATTCTCAAAGGACTTCTGCTAAATTCTGCTAAAAAAATTTTTAATTGTTTTGAAAATTTAGATTATTTGTTATATGAAATTGAATTTTTCTCGTTAAGAATTGTTGTGCTGGAAGTGGTTTAGAGGCATTGAAAAATGCATCGAAAAAGATCAATTATATTTTTCAAATATGCATAGGTACATAGACTGGAAAATAATTTTAATAAAAAATGTTGCAATTTTAGCTGATACATCACAGGGGTTTTTTTTTGTAACGATTAAGGGTGAAAAATAATTATGCTTCAAAGTACCGTGTTATTATTTTATAAGTAAGTTCCATTTGTGTAGATATCGACTTTTTTTAATACCTGCTTTCATTACAAGGTGTTGTTTTTTTTAATGAGGGCTACTTTCACAAAAGCGATTGATATAACATTGTAAAAAAAAAGAGAGAAAACAAAAATCCCAACAGTGAAAGTATACAATTTTTGGCATCAGTCTGCAGGTTTGTATTCTGATACAAATACAGGGCTTGTTTTTGTAACGATTAGGAGGAAAGAATAACTTTGCTCCTCAGTAATGCTTTAAAAATACCGTGTTTATATTTTGTAATTATTTTCCATCTAGTTATTTTTTTTCTTTAAAATACGTTTTTGCAGCATAGGGGGTTGCTTTTTAGAACACGGTTTGATTTTGCAAAAGTGTTTTATATCACATAGGAAAGCAAAAAAAAATAGCAAAAACATCTAACCTAGTCATTTTTTAAATGCTTTTCTGTAATACTTTTTGTCATCACGGGGGGAAATTATTTTAAATAAGGGTTGATTTTACAAAAGCGATTCATAGCACATTGTGAAGCAAAAAAATAGTAAAAAAATTTGACATATCGTTTTTTCAAATTAAACAATTTTTGTAGAGGGCGCCGCTGAGTTGACGGATAATCGGTCTAGAGACTGAGTCATTTTTGTCGCTCGCTTACTCAAGCCATTTGTAGACAGCAGTATTTAAAAGCACATCACTATTTTGCAACAAAACACCTTGCAGAAAACTAGCCAACACTTGACAGTATGATATTACAAAACGCTGCAGTGGGTGCGGACCTCGCTTTCTTCCATGTGAAATATACAGAGTGGTTTTTTTAACTTGAAACTTTGAAATATTAAAAAAATAGGCACTCTATGAAAAAATGTTATAGATCAAAATTTAATGACTCTGAGAAGTACATACACTGATGTTGGAATCGGTTTCCCCACACTGCACCCTGGGAGTGGGGGTAGGGGCAGGTTCGAAATCTTAAATGGGAACCCCTATTTTTTATTCCATATTTGGATTCTTTGGATAAAAATTCATATGATTTGTCAGAAACATTTCTCTCGTTTTGTGATAGATGGCGCTGTAATCGACAAAATTCAAGTTTTCTTCATTTTGCTGTTACTGGAAATGCACGCTTACGATTTTGCAATACATTAACAATGAAAAATACACCATTTTTATTGTGACATGACTGACCACGAAAAAAAAGAATTTTTCAAATCGCTAAAGAATCGTTGAACGCGTGCAACAAAAACTCGTACATAAAAAAAAATACATCGCGACGAACATCGGTAGAACCTCCTTCTTTTTGAAATCGGTTAAAAATAAGAACAATAGAGCTTCGGATCTTTTTGGTAATTATTATTTTGAAAAACATGCCAAAACGTATATCCGTTCTTGAGAAGTGATTATTAAGTAATACGTTTACATTAACAGTATTTCCTGAATATTCGTAAACTTTAGCTCTGGCATTATTGTAAATTGAGGTCAGCGAAGGGTATCGGAACATTACAAAAGTGTTTACTTTTTTCTTTCCTTGAATACAGTAAATTAGAAAAAAATATTATTCTGAATACTACGCTACAGTAGAGTTCCTAACCGTACGAGAAAAAATTGAAATGGTTCTGGTGTATGGAGAAGCTGGAATAAATCTTGATAATGTTATCAATTTCTACGCCTAGCGTTTTCTAATTATATTTGTGTTACGTATTTCATTTTATCGTACTATTACAAAATTTACTACCGATGGAAGTGTTTCACCTAAAAAAAGACCTGTACAACAACAGTCACTGAAGAAAATAATAAAATTGCTGTATTACCTGCAGTGGCCAATAATCCTTACGTTAGTACACGAGAAATTGCTCGTGATTCCGGAATGTCTCAGAGCAGTGTTTGAAAGATTTTGAAACGTAATAAATTGCATCCGTATCATGTCTCTTCACATCAAGAAATTCATGGCGTTGATTTCCAAAATCGGGTAGCTTTTTAACAAAGGGCATGTGAACATATACAACAAAATCCCGACTTTGTTCGTTATGTATTATTCTCTGACGAGTCTCCTTTTACGAACCATGGAATAGTTAATCGACACAACATGCACTACTGGAGTCTTGAAAATCGGCAGTGTCTTCGTGAAGTCGAACACCAGCGTCCATGGATTGTCAACGTATGGTGTGGAATAATTGGCAACAATCTGATCGGTCCCCAGATTACTAAAGGCTGCTTAAATGGTCCAAAATATCTAGACATTTTGGAAAATGAACTGCCAATATTGCTTAAAGACTTGAGCTTAGAAATACGGCAGAACATGTGGTTTCAACATGATGGTTGTCCGGCACACTATTCAACGGTAGCAAGAGAAGTTCTTGATCGTGATTTCAATGGTCGCTGGATTGGCAGAGGCAGTCCAATAAATTGGCCTGCAAGATCGCCATATCTTACTTCACCAGATTTCTTTTTGTGGGGCTATCTGAAAGACAAAGTGTACAAAAAAAAACCAACAACACGTGAGAATATGATTGACCGAATAAGAAGTGTATGTGCTGAAATTCAAGAAGATATACTTCTCCGTTGTGTAGATTCATTTAAATTTCGGATTATTAAGTGCATTGAAGCCGAAGGTCATCATTTTGAGCACTTAGTTTAATTAAAAGATTATTCCCTGAGTACCTCGAATCGTGAGAGGCGAGAGGACTCACGTTAATCAAGCACCCCGAATCGTGAGAAGCAAGCGGACTCACGTTAATCAAGCACCCCGAACGGAACAGAAAACTGCTACGTCCACGTCGTTGTTCCTAGGTTACACTAGAAGTAGTAGTTTGTCTTAAGACTAATTTCAAGTATTGCAGAATTGTAAGCGTGCATTCTCAGCAACAGTAAAATGAAGAAAAATTAAATTTCGTCGATCACAGCGCTATCGATCGCGAAACGAGAAAAATTTTTTAGACAAATCATACGCATTTTTATCCAAAGAATCCGAATATGCAATAGAAAATAGGGGTTTCCATTTAAGATTAAGGGCGGTGTGGGGGAACCGATTTTATAATTAGTGTATGTACTTCTCAGAGTGATTTAATTTTGATTCATAACATTTTTTCATACAGTGCCAATTTTTCGAGATATTTGAAAGTTTCAAGTTAAAAAAATCACCCTGTATATTTGTATTAATATTGGTATTTGTATTGTAAGAGATTCCAAAAATTTAAAGAAAATTGAAGAAAATTATTTTTAAATTTGGGGTAGTTGAGAAATAATGCCCCATATGTCACCTACTTGAATCTTACTCCTAAATTTTTAACCAGTAAACTCTCCCTTTCTCTCTCTTTAGAGTCTTTATTTCAATACTTTATGCAAATACACGTAACAATAGTACTAGCTCTACCAGTACTTCTCCCAATACTGCTTGAAATACTTTTCTCGGTACTCACTTCCAACAATTCCTTTTTACAAGAGCTGTTTTAGGTCTTGCCTTTAGGCACATTTGACACAATGCAACTGCGTCTGTCGACTTTAAGATAAAATTTTGTAAATCATTTTCCACGTCACTTTTGTAAGTTTCTACATTATTAATAAATTTTCTCTTTCGCGAGATATCGACACTTTCATATTTATTTTCTTATATTTACAATAAAGAAATACTGTTTATTAAGCTTTTCAAATTTTGCGGTTATTTCTGTTTCCTTTTGAGTTAATCGGTGTCGTACTTTAATAATAAGGAATCACTCATGCTGAGAAAAATTGACATCAATTCTGAAAATAATAATTTAAACTTTCTCTGACCCACCGGCAAACATTCCTAAATTGTTTATCAGCTTATTTCATGTCATTCTGAATGAACTTAACCCTTGTCTGGCACAATGGGGTCGAAAACACCCCACGACCATTTTTCCTTATATTAATAATTAATTTATGCTAATTTTATTTTTTGGCTATATTATCTACATAATTATTTTAATTAAGCTCTTAAGATGATCTGATACAATTTTCAAGTGAAAATATTTGACAGTTTTTTTAAAACAATTTTCTTGCGCTGGGGTCTAAATGATCCCAAAAGTTGTGCCAGTTAAGGGTTAAACGTGTTGAAAGAATGCTAAACTGGCAAACTAGTATGTGGAATACTAAAGAACTGCGTCTGAGCACGAGCATCAGGACTGTCTTCACATCGGGGCTTATATCTCAGAAACTATTCAACTGAGCATTTTTTTACTAAGGACCTTTTTTTGAAGCCGAAGAATCAAGCTTTCTTTTATGGCTATTAAAGAAAAAAACTAAATTGCAAAAAAAGTGAAATAAACAATTAAATTGTTAACAAAATGCTTAAATTTTTCTTCATTTTTCACGTAATGAAATAAAATAAAAAAATGGAGAATAATGTTTCGAAACCCCTTCTAAAAAATTTAAATCGCTAAAACGAAAAGAAAGTTACAGGCGTTTGAAAATACCCGTGCAAGCGTTAGGGTTGAAAATTTCACCCCTCACTACTTGAAGAGGGGTGGTAATCGTGGTCTGTAAATTCGTCGATTAGGTACTGTTGGGTAGGTGAAAATTTTTCCAGAATTTAAAGAAAATCGAAGAAATTGACTTTTAAAGTTGACATTTTTTAAATTTTGGAATTGTCATTGTGCAACATTTGATAATATCGAAATTTATAGTTGGGCAAATTAATAAACTTGGAATTTATAAATAAAATAAAATTTATAAATATAAATCATATAATTCGGCATGGGCATAATTATCTTTAACGCAATGCACTTGCTTATAATTTAAAAAAAAACACTAAATTCTATATTAGAAGAAATCGAGCATCCAAATTACCGCCACTCGGAGATTTTCACGCTAACCGAAAAATCTCTTTTTTCACAACTCATGACTTGCGCTTTCTTGCGTTTTCTTTTTGAAACCGGCAATTTTTTTCGCGCTGTGATTTCAGGTGAAAAAAGAGTTGTATAAGACTGCAATAATCAAAGAAGTGCATCGTAAAAGTGGAAAGTATATAATTATTTACGAAGTTGGTATTTTGACC
>JAUELO010447988.1:0-13478 GCA_032357855.1 Amphibolips quercusostensackenii | reverse complement strand
TACTATAGCCTTCTTTCTTGTTAATAAAATGTATCAATAATATAGGTCAATCGATTTGTTTTGAATAAACGCATCTTTTCTATTCTCACATCAACTTTAAATTATGCATCTTCAGAAAATTTCTACTACAAAAATCGATTTTTAATATAATATAAATGACCATAACTTCCTTACTCGCTGATGAAATGTATTCATATTATAGGTAAATGGCTTTGTCTTAAACCAAGGAATCTTTTATGTCCTTGTATTGATTTTGAATTATAATAATGAAAAAAGGTTTCACTGTAAAAAACCGTATTTTAAAATTCAATGTATTACTGTAGCTTTCTTACTCTTTAATAAAATGTATCAAAATTATAGGTCAATCGAATTATCTTGAATCAAAACATCTTTTTAATTCTCACATCAACTTTAAATTATAAAAATAAGAAAAATTGTACTATAAAAATCGATTTTTAATATAATACAAATGTCGGAACGAAAATTCGAGGCCCCTCACTTCTTTTGATTGCAGCTTGCACAAAAAACCTCTAAATTGTCTGATAAGAAGTATTAAAAAGTCTGAAGTCTTCTGAATTTGAAGATATGCTCACTTTAATCCTAAAAAGTTATTTTCAATAGTTAGAGCTCAAAACATCCTGAAAAATACAGGTTTTCAGCCTTCCTTTTCAAGCGTTCACTTTTACCTGTTTCCAGAAAGAAGGCGACATTAGGAACCATCTGTAAAATTCCACAGATGTTCTTTCAATATTTTCTAATGCAATACATTTTTTTAAATTCTGAAATATTTCATAATTTACTTTTTACGATGATTCATTTACAGAAATCTATTGTAAGAACTACTAACTATTACTACTAACTATTGTAAGCTTTGCTAGACCACGTGCCAACACTTATTAGAGCTAGAAATATTCAAAATGACATGATGATCAACACTTAACTACTGAATCCTATTTTATCAAAAATGAAGAGAAGTCAGTTAATCTGAGATTAAAAAACTCCAAGTTAGATCATTTTTACAGTCCTTTATGTAACGTTTACATTTCAACTTTCTCTTAAATTTAATTAACCAGAATGAAATTCCTCTTATTGTATCTGTTTTTAAATTATTGTCCTTTCACAGTACTTTCAAGAACCCTCACGATACCACTGACAAGAAATGACTTTCGAAACACTCGTTGAGTTTTTGAGGCCTAAGGTGACGCTTAACTAATAAATAGAGAGAGAAAGAATTAAAAAAGTAAATCAGGATATTGAGATGAAGAAGAAGACATAACAAGGGAAGAAATGGTCAAAGTGTTAGGAATAATAAAAGATGGAAAGGCGCCTGGAATAGATGAGATTCTAAATAAAGTCTGGAAATATGGGGGGACAGAACTAAAGGAATGAGCATGGTTAATGTGCAATAGAGTATGAAGAGGCGAAGGGTGGCCAGAGTTATAGGAAGAAGGAGTATTGGCACCCATAGTGAAGAAAGTCAAAGCGGCGGAGGTTAAAGATTATAGAGGAGTGACGCTGATGCCAACATTGTATAAAGTATATGTAACAGTTTTAACAGGGAAATTCAAGAAAGAAGTTGAGGCAAAAAAGATAGTGCCACCGACTCAGACAGGGCTTATGAAAGGAATGGGGGTAATGGACAACATATATGTTCTAAATTATTTGATAAATAAAAGGATTAGAAGGAAGAAATAGTCAATGATAGCAATTTTTGTGGACCTTAAAGCAGCGTTTGACTTCTTGGGCAGAGTCGATATGGAAAAAGTTATTGTTAAAAAGGGGATAAAAGAAGGCTTAGTAAAGAGGGTATCAGAAATTCTCAGAGAGACCAAAAGCAGGGTAGAGGTAGGAGAACAAGTAGGGGATGGCTTCTGGTTAGTGAGAGGAGTAAGGCAAGGTTGCCCTCTGGGCCTACTTTTATTTAATACATTAATCTCAGACTTGAAAGAGGAAATGAAGAAAATGGGATAAGGAGGAAAGAATGGATTAAGATATAGAAAAGAGTAAAGTTTGATGAAGTAAAGGAGTTTCAATATTCGAGATATACCTCAAAAACAAATAGAGACCATACAGCTCATATAACAGAAAGGATAAAACAGCGGCAGGGGTAATGAAACAGATATGGTGAATAGAAAAAGGAGGTTAAAAAAAGATTGAAGAAGGAATATGTAGTTGTTTGACACGCTGGTATGTCAGTGTTTAAAGGAGGTAGAAGAAAGGAGAGGGAGGGCGATAGAAATAACAAGATAAGTAGGGCAGGAAAAGACAATTAATGAAAGATGGAAAATGATTGAGATATCAAAATATATTAAATAGCATATTACTGCACTGTTACCAACAACCATTAAAATCAACAATTTCAAATTTTTTGTACATCATAAAACGGTTTTCACAATGGTTAATGAAAAAGTGTGCCAGGCAGTTTTTAAAACCCCATCAGCTGCATCCTGATTTATATGTAAAGCAAATTTTACGAAAAAGGACGATTTGAAAAATGTTTAGAAAAGACCAGTGCAGCTAGAGAATTACGAATTTAGAATTTCTCCACTCCACGCACGTATACGTTTTATGAAGTGTCTTATGCTTATAGCTTATTGTGAAGATATCAGAAAAAGCTGGACGACTCTACAGAATGAAGAAAAAAGTAGAATTAGAGAAAAAAAAGGGGTTGATTGTTGATAGTCCGAAGCAAGGCAGTGGCACATCCAATGATGGAAACACTTTGCGCAGATTCTTTTAAAATCCAGAGCTGACAGTAAAAAACAAAGCCATCAATCTTCAGCTTATAAAGAATTTTAGCATCATACTTCTGAGTTTAAATTGTGGAAAGGATATCCATACAGTTATGTTTGAAATGTTTTGTTTAAAGACTGCCAGATTGTATGTTAAACATGACAAATGGTTTTACATGCCTTCGCCAGCGCATGAGATCCTGTCGCATTTTGGGGACATCATTCAATAAGCCCTTCATCCTATTAGTCAGATGACTGAAGAAGCACAAGAAGCATGAAATAAAGATGTTTGCTGCTTCAGAGAACTTCATACCAGAGAATTAAATCGAGTTGTCACTAACAAAGACTTGACTCTTAAATTGTTCATCTTATCTGATCCAGTTGTAGCTAGTGAAAAAATCTCGCAACATAACCAGGATCGAAGCTAGACTCAGAAGCTAAGGAACTATTAGTTGAAGAAAACTAAGATTCTTTCGATATGTATCCTATAATAACGTCAAACTGTATTAACCCTTTAAGGCCACTGTTGGAGCTCAGCAACGTTCACTATTTTCGATTTTACTAATTTTCACGTAACGAGCTCAGAATTTTACAAAATAAACACGTGCACTGGATCAAAGTGGACTATTCCACAGCTCGTAAAATGGTTATGAGTTATCGTAGACTTAGTAAAAACCAAGTAAATTTAAAAAATTGAAATAACTGTATTTTGCAAAAATCGATCAGAAGATGACCATAAATTAGTCCTTAATTTTTTCTGAATTCTCTTTCAACAGCATTAAGGCTTGGCCCTTAAAGGGTTAATGTAATATAGGTGAGCCCAACAAAGAACGTTTGAAAAACAGCATTAAGACATTTAAAATTTTGCAAAGATGCTTTTCTCCAGGGTTTGCACTAACATAGCAGACTTATGCAAATATTTCATTGTGTACTAACACTTCACGTTTTATGCCGATTCAGGATGGAGATCTGAGTGTGATGTCACATAAGACAACAATCATCTTAGAGCCCATGATAAGATGCTCGTGCGTCACCAATTTTTAAAAAACGCCAAGATATTTTACATACTTTTGAAAAGCTATTCGACTATAGAATGAGGTGATAATTTCTAAAAATTTTTAAGAATAATTAAGAATAACTAAAAAATTGATAATCTATTATCTTGTTTGCAGAATTGATATGACCAATGCAGTATTTCTTGCATCCTCTTAAGGCAGCCGTTTTTTGTGCCCATCTTGTTTTTATGTACTTTTTAGTCTGACCAATGTGAACCAAACCAAATTCTGATAGTATGCCGTATATAAACGTATAATCTATAACCGGACCAAATTATTAAAATTTAATAATCCGGTATACTGCGGCACTAATTTTGTTTATAATAAAATTTCTTTACTGATCTGGGTTTTCCTGGAAATTAATTGCGGGAGTCAGATCCTACACGGATCGTTTATAAATATGATAAAAAAAAACAAAAAAATTATAAAAAATGAACCGAGAATAAAGTAATGGTTTAGCTCAGCCCCGTTTCTGGAAAATGGTAGAGGGTCTAGTTCTTTCAATCGGACAAAAAGCAAATCATTATGTTAACATTAAAATAATAAAATAGTTATCAACTTACAATTACGAAAGAATGTGTTTTATTATCTCTTTAAGATATTGCTTAGTAAGAAGTTTGTTTTATAAAAAAAATTGAAAACAAAAAAAAAACAATTTTAAGTGAGCAAGAAAACAATCGAATGGAAAGATAACAAAATGGAGCATTAAAGGACTAAATAATTTTCTTGAAATAAATTCGAAGAAATGAAATTGATCTTTCGCCTGGTTTTCTAAGACCAGACATTTGGGTTCAAAAATATAGTTAAATAATTTTAAACATATTTTTGGTCGTTATTCAGACTAAATTCTTGGGAACGTAGAATAGATTTATGGACAGAGAAAAGGATTAAACTTAAATAGGACCTATGAAATATAATAACAATAATAGGAGATTTTAAACAACTTTATGAAACAAAATGACAAAACTCAATAGGTATCGGGACAACAAAAGCAATTAACTTAAGGGGCTTATATGAGAAATATTCACTAAATGACAGAGCTCATGGAGAGGAGATAACAAGGTACAATTCAATGATGAAAGACAATTAAAATCACAAAATTAATCTTATACAAATAAATTAATTCAGTCAGGAATATTGCTGAAATGGTGTGCCAAATATTCTAAAAGAAACTAAGAAATTACAAAAACAAATGAGGCCACACTATCGAAGAATACTTTCTTCTGGATTTTTATATGAATTGTACCTGCAATTATCAGCAGACAAGCTCTACACAAGTTCTTTTTTTCACGTGTTGCACCAAAGGCTGTTCAACGAAAAATAAGAATGTTTCCTGGTGTTGTTCCTCCTTTGGCAAACGGCTGAATCCTGATTGATTGAGATAGAGCGTTGTAATTGATGCTACCAAGGAATGTTGAAACAGAAAAAATAGGCTTTTAGGGATGTGACGGCAAATAACAATACTGTGCCTAACAAAATAGTCTTTACTGAATTTGGTGATAATTTGTTAACCGATTCGGCTCAAATGATGTTAAATTACTGTCCAGGACATTCCATTCAAAGTATATGATCAACAAAGCTAGGTACTGAAATTCCTACAAAGACTAAATCTAATTTAAAGATCCTAGTACCAGGAACGTTACCAGTGACATCTGAGCCTGGGCTACAGAGGTCCCACTCGCATTGCCGGGTATCGACAATTAACCTTCCCTACAACACGGATCATGAATTTCACTCCGAGGCGAATAAGTTATTTAGAAAATAAAGTTTTGGACGAAAACTTAAATCCTAGTAGCCTTTCGAGATGTATAATAAATATGAGGGTACGGCCAGAAGGACAGGAACAAGTTGGCACACAGCAGTAGGATTGGTAGAAAAATTTCAAATAGGTTGAGTTACTCCAATAGACGAAAGACGTTCCATTTCCTTGTTGAAGTCTCTTATTAGGTCAGGAGCGTTCAGGATTCTTCTAAATATTCTCATTTTCGAATGGTACACACAATATGAAAAAGGCATAATATATTTGCAAGCTTAAACTTTCTTAAGTAATTAACCCAAGTTTTTTAAAAACGCGCAGCCTCTGAATTGATGGATGTAGAAGAATGTAATAATTTGAAATTTAAAAAACTGAAATAGTCTGAATCTTGAAATTTTAAGAACTTGTGACTTGCAAATATTTTGCAACGTCACAAATCACTTCATTGTTATAATCGAATTCTTGTAAGTTGTTGTTCTAAATTTGTGAATTTGCGTTGCTAATATTTTCTACTATACTCCTAATAAATATATTTATAAATTGTATTATACAATTATTCTGTTTTAAAATTTCTATAAATTTTATTGTATATCTTATGGCTGAATTATTGTTCAGATAGTTTAATAAATTTATCTGTAAGGTTTTATATAACTGAGATAATTTGAACTGTACTTTCGTTGGGATACTTTAAAAAAAATATAATAGATGATTAACTGTTTTCTTAGAAACGACTGCAAATCAATCAATTTACAGGTTGAACGAAACTTAGTTTAAGAAAAAAAGCTTTAAAGTTGGGCCTAATCAACCAATGAGGATCGAGCTTTGAGCTTTAGCAACCATTGGTTGATTAAACCTAACTTTGAAGCTGTTTGTGCCTTAACTAAGCTTTGTGGATCTTTTTGATACAAGACACTGTTGTTTAATTTTACAAGTACTATCACATAGTAAAAGGGGTTGTTTGGGTAGTCAAAAACCCTGTATGATATTAAAATATCTATAATAAAATATGAAATTGAAAGGATGCTTTTGTAGCACATATTGTTACAATTTCTCTATTTGTTGGTCTGCAGTTGTCCCAAATATTTTTGTAAGAGAATAAAGAGTAACTTTTGGCGGATCCGTTTCTACAATTAAGAGACTAGGGCATTCAGGAAATATTGAAACGTTAGAAACGATAATGTATTCACTTTTTATTCTAATCACTAGTAACTCGTAACATTTTGATCATACTGTTGATCAGAAACAATATAATACCTTAGTTTTACATTTTTGTTGATTTAATTAGTGTGGAGGATTGTTCTCTAGAATTACTAATTCAAAACTCTTTGATATTGGTGAAGCATTGCCTAATGGAGCTTCCCGTATTTCTTCTGTAGTCATTTCTGTAACAACCTTGCTGTTCATGTTTATTTTTGCCCGTTTTCGCAGGCACATGTTTTCGCTGTATATTCCCCGAAGCATGATACCACCCTCTACTATTGCAAAGATATCACCATCAGACGTTGATAATACAGTTTGTTCTTCGGTTCTCATAGGTCCATATACCTGATTTCTTCCTCTTATGTGCATCTGCTTATCAGGAGGAAAAGTAAATCTTCGAATTTCAAATTGACGGTTCGGATTTGAGTGGGGAATAAGGCGAACAAATCTAAGTTGTTCGGGTGTAAATTTCCATAAGAGTATAAAACGGCCAGTGTTAGGAGGAGACCTGGACCTGGCACGAAGAAAAGGCTCGGCAGCAGGCGAAGACCTGACTGGAGAACTTTGGAAATCAGGTCTGGCAGGAGAATGATGTCTCTCTAAAAAATAAGTAGTATCGGAGCGAGCAACATCTGGAAGACGGTCCTCATCAGCTGAAAACTCGAATTTCTTAATCGAAGGTTCTAAAAATTACTTAGAAAAAGGAGTTGCTTTGAAACAAAAGTATCGTTGTCTAAAGGGGCGCTTGTCAATTTTTATTCACTAACTTAACTTAATATTTTCTTACTATCAAAGTAATACTATTATCACTACTGTTACATTTCTTGTTCCAGACTAAAGACGGCTGTAGCACAATACGTCTAATGTAAGTATTGAGTAATATGTGACCGGCCGCTAACAGGGGGACTTCACGCGCGGTAGCTTCATTTTACAGAAAAAGCGATTGAAGAGGCGGTTCATTACAGCAACTCCATAAAAGGGCCTTACTTTGCAGCTAAATAACAATTCAAATTTTTTATATGTGAAGATAATAATTTTTTGTGAGAAAAGAGCAAATTAAATCCTATCGATTGGTATGAAAAACTAAATAGTATATTTTTCATCATAATAAAAATAAAAATTCGACTTAAGATGCCTAGAGACTCTAGTGTAGCGCGCGTGTGCACAAAAGAACACAACCATCTTACAATGATCTGTCGCTTTTTTTGTCTAGGGAACAATACTCCAAGTTTGGCCCGCTCCAAACGCATTTAAAGTCAAATTTTTGATTTAGGTATAATGAAACTACTTTTTCCGCGTCATGTGTCTTTCTTAGCAGACAGACACACATAATATATTAATATCTTAATGTATAAGAAGAAAATTAAAATATTCAAATATACACATATATGAAATATAAAAATATACACATATATGAAATTTGAAAATAAAAACTTCTTTCAGATAAGCATTCATTAAGCTACAGAAGCTGTGTCGCATAAAAATGCAACTGATGCAGTTAGATTTCAAAGAATAATATGTTGATGAAATAATGAAAATTTACAGGGTTTTAAGTTATTTCGAACAATCTGAAGACATTCAGAGAATGTTTAGAATTTTGCAGGATTTCTAATGATTTCACAAATTTTAGGTGATATTACTTTTCTTGACAGATTTTAAAGAATTGTAATAGATTTCAAAAACTTTAATGAATTCAAAAATATTTCTGAACGCGTCAAGAAATTTTAAGTAATTCTAAAGAATTTTTATGATTTTAATGAAACTTTAAGCAATTCTAAAGTCATCAAGGGAATTCACAGATATTTGCAGCTTAAAGCAAATAAGCCTTCACTGATTTTCCTGTAATATTTTTTTTGTATGACTTCAATATGCAAGAAAAATATCATTTAGAGGCGCTTAATTAAGTATTTATATTTCTTTTTTCATTTTACAAAAATATCATATGGAACCCCATGCCTTAAATCTGAAAGAGCCTCTTAAAGTTGCTTGATAAAAAATAAATTTCCAGTTAGGTATGCTATTTCGAAAATGTTTAATACATTAAGAACAAGATTTTATGCGTATAAAATGAAATGTAGTATTCAGCTGGTAATAAAAAAAGTTTATTACATAACACTTCTGTTATTTGTTTTAGGTTTACCTTGGTCATAAGCATCTTCGCTACTCTTCCCAAAATTTGTCAAAAAGTCTCTGGTTTTGGGCGGCATACCAAATGAAGTTTCTGTGAAAAGACAAAAAATATTTTCGAATTTTCAATGTAAAAAGTGTATTAAAAATCATAAAATTAATATTGAATCATTCCATGTTATTTCTTATAAAACAGATACAGCTTATCGTAAGATTCTGTAATAGCAATCATATAACATTTTCAACTTTAGGTTATTACATGTATTATAAATATTATTAAATTTTATATATTTGTATTATTATACAAGCGTATTATTAAATTTGTAAATAGGTTGCGTCATCTCCACCAACATGACGTACATACAAGAATGACTTCATAATGGAAAATTATACTTGCACACGCTCAAACACACTTACACAAAATACACTTAATCTATTTTACTGTACTTGAAAGCTACAATCATAATTCATAATCGTTATTTTTTGACAAAAAAGTGACGCAAAATTTTAAGGATCAGTATTTTTTAAACTCATTCAAATACTCTGCAAATCCTAAATTTTTTACTCTTCTCCGTAAGAGTTTTTTCTTGTTCGAAAATGTAGGTAACCATTAAAGTTTTGTATTTTGCAGAAAAGAATTCTATATCTTACCTTCAAAACCTAAATATTCGGGAAAAAGCGATCAAAACTGAATCTTGCGGTGTATTAAGTTCCCATTGAAAAAAAATATCAAACACTTATTGAGATATGTAAGTCATAAAAATATGTTTGAATATTATACTTAAGTATCAAAACAAGGATACGAGTAATAATCATTTGCCAGTTTACACCATATTTCACATTTATTAATGTATCATAGATGTTAATTCTATACTTACCAATAGAATTAAAAATTATTAAGGTTAAGGTCAGCGTAAAAAGCATTTTTATTTTTTCAAAATGTAGAAATAACTGGCGAACGCAGAGTTTTGAGAGCAGCGTGACGAATGAATATTCTGAAGTGTCGTGTGTATATTTATACTGCTCTGAGATATTTGTACTTCCCTCTTCCCAAACACAATCGCTTATATGGATTATTGTCGGGCTTGGTGCGATTACAAATTTTAATCAGTATCCCCTTATCAATTAAGTAGAAGTTAAACCTTTATCTATCAGATATAAAATTTTACCTTGAGAAACTTAGTTAACGTTTTTCTAAGCTCATTGACGTATGACAACATTAACAGTAATTCTATAGTTGTGGATCCGAAATGGAAATGTGACCGTTCCGGATGCGAAAGAAGTTTTTTTGAGGAAGAGTTTCGGCTTCAATGGGAAAACGACAAACTGTGACAGAATTCGATTTAACATAAGTTTACGCTTAATTCATTATTATTTTTCAAATAAAAAGACTTATCGCGGATGAGTTAAAATGCATTTTTCGTGAATGAAAATAAAGAATTTGATACAACTGAAACTATCATAACTTGTGAATTATGGTAACTATGGTTAATAAGATTATAGATGTGCTCCGAACATAGGTTCTCTGCTCTATTGCGCATGCGTCGCATAAGGCACTTCATTAGCTGCGGTTCGCGCGCTTATTTGAAATGTTAAAAAATACATTTTTTTATCAATTATTAATAATTAAAAATAATCATATATTTAGAATTTTGTGTGTTAATTTAAATGGATAAAAGAATTTTATTACGGGTACAATTTGAAATATTAACATTTATATATCGACAAATTTTAATTCAAATTTTATGAAAGTTAATTATTAAATAGAAACTGATAATAAATAGAGATAATAAATATAATATAAAAAATATAAATATATATTTTTTAATTACCAGCATAGATGTTAAATTTATTTTTTATAGTTGAGCATCGACGCACTTCAAACTGGTTTTCAGTTCTTTTTCAAAAAGCGAGAAGTACACAAATTCTCGAAGATTATAAGTTATAACTGACAAATCTAGGAAAATAAAATGCCCGACACTATAAAATATCTAATTTGTAAAACTCTAATCATACAATTTAAAAAAATGATAAAATGTCGGAAATTTAAAAATCCTGAATTGGTAAATTCCCGAACGATAAAATTCCCGACAGAAAATTGAAGATTTATAAAATATCTGAGATAGAAAATACCTGAATCAATACAATTTAAAAAAAAAATTTGTACAGACATAATTTATTAATTTATTGAAAATACAATAATCCCATTTCTTATCGTGCGAACAAACTTTGCATAATTTTACTCAGCACTGATTTATCTCAAAGTTTCTTTTTATTAATTTTTTTTTTTTTTTTGGAAATTCGATTTCCGAGAACGTTTTTCGTAATTTTTCTATGAACATTTTCAAACAAAATTGTTCATCCAGAAGTAATTTTTTTTTATTATATTATTTTATAATTCGGAAATTTTCTATTTTAGATATTTGATAATTCTTTAATTATTTGTCTCGAATTTTCCAATCCAGCATTTTTAAACCTCGGTAATTTAACTATTGGAAAATTTTCCAATTCGAAAGTTTCAGAGTTTTAGACATTCTATTTTTCTAGATTTGTTAGACGTCCTTAAAGACTCCAAAAATTTTCGTGTTTTCCGCATCTTGAGAAGGAACTGAAAACCAATTCGAAACGCGTAGGTGCTTTATTATAAAATCTGAATTCAACATTTATGCAGGTAATTATAATATATATATTTCTATTTTTAATATTTCTCTTTATCATCTCTATTTATTATCAGTTTCTCTTTTATATTTAACTTTTACAAAATTTAAATTACAACTACTCGATAAATAAATGCTAAATATTTTAAATTGTACCTGTAATAAGACTCGTTTGTCTATTTTGAATTATTTATAAAATTTTGAATGCATAAATTAGTAACAATATTCAAAAAAAGAAAAAAAGATTACATTAAATAACATATTTTTTATGTACTGAATACTCATTTTATTTTTTGACCTAATGCTTTGAATATATTAAAAAACATCCACATACTACTAGAAAATGATAAAATATAATTATTTAAAATTATTAATAATAAATAAAAGGTGTTTTTCAACATTTCAAATAAGCGCGCGAACGGCAACTAATTAAGAGCCTTATGCAACGCATGCGCAGTACAGCAGAGGGCCCGTGCTGGCAGCACTGGATTATAGTGAATATGGCGACTTTTTAACATGAGTCAATTGCTTCATCCTCAGTCACAAAAAAATGTGTTTTTATTCGTCCTTGATGAGTGCAATTATTTTTGAAATAAAAATATAAAAGTTTAATGTTTTCAAAAATGTGGTGTCCTGATTAACAGACCGATTTTATCAAATCTTTCGTGTTTTTCGCACTGCTGTCAACTGCATAGCAGACGACGCTTTTTCATCCGAGACGGTTTAAAAACACAAAACTATCCCAGTTTTGTGTAAAATTTATTCGGTAAGGTTAATTTCTGTTGCAGCGAATCTTTCACCCGAAATCGACGTAAACTTTATCTTCTGTTTTTTCTGTGCTTGTTCTGAAACGAATGTTACGTTACACTTGGATGCGCCCCTGTGATGAAAGATTCTAAAATTTAACTTTAAAACACATATTTTGAGGCAAATTTTCTGTCCCCTAGATAAAAATTTCCTTGTACTTGCCATCACTTCGATTCTATACACAGAGGCACAAGTGAGGGGAAAAAATTTTAACTTGTAAAGGTAACTGTTTTGAACAAATTGTATTAACAAATAATCGACGTTGAAGATTATTCGTTTTCAAATTATATTCCTGCTTTGAAATTACTTCCATCGCAGACATTTCTAAGCAGAACGAAACAGTTTTTTCTTCTAGTCTCTTTGACATATATTTTTAATGATGCTTCCACAAATATTTTTGCAATAAATTGTTCATAAATTTTATGAAATCTATTATTCTACTAGAGTTCGTATGAAAACATTATCAACATAATTCCAACAAGACTCAAAGAAAAGAATGTTCTATATTAAGATCAGGTCTTGAATTTTATTGAAAACGTATTTTCCCAACGATAAAGACAAGCAATTTTAAAACAGAAATTTACTTTAAAACGAGTAATCCCTAATTTGAATTATTTGTTCATAGAATTTCTTTGCTACAATTCACTTCTTAGTTTAATAATTTTATTCTCTTGTTTTACCTCTTTGCATTGAATTAAATCATAAGAAGGTGACAAAAATGGGCTTTTAATCTCTAAAGAACTTAATTCTGAATTTTGCACCAAAAAATCTAAAATCGGTACATAATTGTGTTCTAAATGTTATTCTAACCCTCAATTTTTCATTTTACCTCACAGTGCGGGGAGTGTAAGGGCCCAATTGAATTAAAAATTCTTACCTCATGGGTACCGTCAATTGACTTTTGTCGGTTTAATTAATGATTCATTTTTCATTTATTATATTTAACAGTTCAGGCTTGGACTTTATTTCTTACTAATTGCTGCAAATGTTTTGACTTTTAAAATGTTTTATCAAAAAAACAAAATTTTTATCTCACATTTTAATTTTACACGAAGAAAAATACTTGAAAATTTAATAAAACTCAGTTGGAAGCACACGATATTGAGGCTAATGTACTTAATATTTTTTTAAGCAATAAAGTATA
>JAUELO010447977.1:0-13479 GCA_032357855.1 Amphibolips quercusostensackenii | reverse complement strand
TTTTTTTTTTGTCTAAATATCAGCCACTCAATTCATGTCTCCTCTTAAAACTCTGGTAATGGCTAGTGGACCTTCGAACTTTTTTTGAAATATTAATGGTTCTCCAATCTGAGTAGGAATCGCTTTTCTTGACACGATATCCTCTCTATTGGAGTGCGCATTTTAAGCTCGATTTTTATCGTATCTATCTTTGTACCTTACCTGTGAAAAGCAAAAGGTAAGGAGGTCAAAGATTAGAGAGGATGGGAGAATTTAAGGCAGGAAACAAAAATATATGTGTTAAGCTCAAAGACCAAAAACGGCCAAAAAACCAAAAAAGTAGCCACAACGCGTTCTGGATTTCAGTTTAGGTAAACTTTATATTGTCCTAAATCAATGTTTGAGGACTTATACAATACAAATAATTTGTTTACTATTCAGAATGTTACATTTCACTCAATATTATTGAAGATACATAATTTTTAGAAATATTTGTAGCAATTTAGCGATGAAAGCAAATTAAAATTTTAAAATACCTCAATTTTAAATATTCTGTTACAAGAACTGTTTAAAAAAATTATTATTAAATATTTGTAAATAATTTTGGCAATCAAATGTCATTCCTGCACCAATACTAAGAACTTCTAGCAAAAAGAAATTTTCTATCGATAATAAGACAATTTGCAAATTTGTCTATAAAATTTGTTTATAACAATTAAATGAAATAAGAAAAAAAATCATTTGTATTTTTTAAGTACCCAAAAATTTATTTAACACAATATAAAGTTCACCTAAGCAGTGACTAATGCGTCAGAAATTTTTTTGTAAGAATTTTCTATTTTTTCATACCTTGAGTGAAAAATTATTAATAACAAAATAGAAAAGAATAATATTCTGTCTTTTACCAATTATTTAAATTTGCTACGAAATAGTGGAACTGAAAAAAAAGTTAATTTCTCTTATTGGGTTCTATTAATTCAACTTGCATTTAAACGAAAAAAATCAGAAAAAAGGAAAAAAAGGTAAGTTTTTTGAAAATTGGGTCTGTAATAAGAAAGTGATTTTTGAATTTATTTGATAATAATTTTTGAACTGCACCATTGGTGGGACATGTTTCACATTTTTGTTCGAAGTTTGTTTTAGTTGAACAATAATTTAAAATAAATAACTGAACTATTTTTTTTTCGAATTAATTTCATTCTATTGTTTTGATCGATCTTATTTAGTTTAAGTTTTAAACATTTTGTTAAGACTACATGTATTTTGTTCAAAATTCATTTTATTTGTAACAAATTATTCTTCTCTGATAAAAATTTATCGCTTTGATTAAAACTTTAAAAATGCTGATGAAAATTTGTCAAAAATTTATTTTTTCGGCTTATGATTAGAATTTCAAAAAAAATTTTGGATTAGTTTTGGTGAATTGTTATTACGCATAAGGGCAAATTACATATGACACCATCGACGACGTTTTTTTCTTTGGCGTCTGAAAAACGACGATGTAAGTCTGCTACAATTGATAAATTTTTATATAAATAAACATTATTTTAATAATTGTTAATTATTGAAACAATTACAAATTGTTATATAAGCTGAGAGAACATTCGCAACCAAAAAAGTGCATGAGAATATCCAATAGATACACAAGTTTGTTATTAATCAATTTTTTACAGAACACGTAGTTTTTGTTTTATTCCTCAAAGATAAGATTAAAAATAAAGGAAAGAAATTTTTCAAAAAAGACACAAAGTTCAAAAAAAAAAAATAATAGACAAATATTTTTTAACAAAAATGATCAGCAAAATTGCGACTAATAATTTTCCAGATGGGACAAGTAGATATTATTTTAATCATAACAAAAAAGAATAAGAATGAAAAATTAAATTTTTGGAAAAACGGCACAAGTTGCAATAAAACGTATAATAAGAAAAATGTTTTTTAATAGAAAGCGCACTTTTAAAAATTTTAAAAACAAGACAATGAATATACATATGTTTCAATACTAATGCATACTATGAATTTAAATGATAAAAATTTATTGATTTAATACATTTTTCAGGGTAGCTGAGAATAAAATGTGATGGCTAATAAAAAAAAAATATTTAAGTAATCATGATAAATAAAATTCGTACTTCATTTTGCAATATCTGAATCAGGGACCCCAGGCCCAGATAAAAAAATAAATGTAATATACATTCGATAAAATAGTATTAAATATGGTGTAAAAAATCGTATGTCACAAAAAAACGAGCGCAAAGCGCGAGTTCATTATATATTTGATTTAATTTTGGAAGGAATCGAAATGATCAAATAATTCAATTACTTACTAATTCTAGTCAGAAAAATATGTTCATAAAAACTCTTATCAGAAGTTTTTTTTTGTATGCCAATTATTTAAGAATCTGTAAATCTTAATTGCCTTTACAAATTTTTTAAACTTTTAATTTGCTGTTCTGTTGAAGATAAGTCTGGTATCATGAGCGCTCATACTATATATACTATATATAGCGCTCATACTATATATTTTTTAATAATTTTAAATGAAATATTATTTAATAATTGGGACAATATGAATAAAGCGATGGAAGCAAAATGTTCCGTCGAATTTTTTTTCAAATACTCATATTTATATCGCAGTACTATTTGCAGAAATCTCATTATTATTCTCAAAATAGGTTTTATTAAAGAAAGCATATTGTTGTTTATGGACTGATTTATGAAATATAAACATAAATATAAAAAATTAAGAAACTTGAGGGCTATAACATTTGTGATTGCGATTAAAACATCAGATATATACTCAAATAAACGCCAGAATATTAATTAGGTACACTGATAACCACATTCTTCACTAACGAAAAATTTAGTTTTCCCTCTAGTTGCAAAGAATGAGGATCGATCATACTGTGGTCTTCATTTTGACGGTGATTCTCAGTTCTATTGGTAAATATAATATTTTACTATGTCTATAATTTAAAATATGTTTTTTAATATTTTGCAAATAAAAATTTCTCTGTCGTAATATGCATTTTTTCCTAATTACTATTATTTCCTGTTAGCTCTTACATTAATAGTTAGTGATTTAATCTTCATCAAATCCTATTGTCACAAAACTTTTATAGAATTATATATGCTAAAATTGTTAGCATATCATTCATTTAAAAATTTGAGGTACCAAAAAAATGTAGATGGACTAAGCCTATAATATTTACGTACTTTTATGAATTAAAGGATTTTTTTAGTTTTATGAGTAATACGACTTTTGTGTTAGTCTGAAAAGGTCACTAAGGTGTACAAGTCCTATATGCAGTTGTAAAACAAAAGCATCACTACAAACCAATGTCACGCTGTACACAAAATATATTAGTTGTGCCCTTTTTTCGATTATTATTAGTAACGCAAAAACATAAGTTCTCCAAAAAAATGTAACCATTTGCTTTTTCATGCAGAATTAAGTTCACCGTTTGAGTGTTTGCCAGACGGCGCCCCCATTCCTGGTGTTTCTCGAGCCGTTCAACCTTCTTCTTCTTTTGTTGACACACAACCTGCTTCTACTAGTACTTCCCACCTTGTCAGACCTCCATCTCTGCTCAGGTCTCCTTCTTCGCCTGAACCTTCTCAATATGCAAGGTCTCGGTCTCCTTCTGACAGCTATCCAGATCTACCTACTAGGCTTCCTTCTTCTGACGGAAACGGATATGGACTTGACCAACTCCAATTGATTCGTCTAACTTCAACTAAAAATCCTCACCGACAATTCGAACTGCGGAGATACACTTTCCCTGCAAATAAAGGAATTAAAGTACTCATAGGACGTCATGCCTATTTGCCCGTAACACCCCACGAACAGATTGTATTATCAACATTCGATGGCGACGTCTTTGCAATCTTAACGAGTAGTGATACTTTTGATGGAATATATACATACAGTCGTCGCTTTAAAGCTAATGGACGGGCAAAAATAAACATGCAGAGCGGCACGATTACTACATTGACCCCAGATGAAACTGAGGAAGTTCCAGTAGGCCGACATCGACCAATCACTTCTTATTATAGAGTAAATCATGTTAGCCACAGTAATGAGGGCCGATCTTCTCCTGTCGAACCTAGTCTTTCTGTCAGTTCCAGATCTCGTCCTGCGCTTTTGTTTTCTCATGTACTTGGATATGGACTTGACCAACTGCAATTTATTCGTCTTCGTTGCAAAGAAAATCCGCACCGTCAGTTTGAGCTTCGAAGATACACTTTTCCTTCAGATAAACCAATAAAGATACTTGTAGGACGGCATCGCTTTATACCCATTCCAATCCAGGAACAAATTGTATTATCAACATTAAGTGGTGATGTTTTTGCAATATTCGAGAGTAGTAATGTTCTTGCTGGAATATACTCAAATAGTGCTCGCATTAAACGAGCAGTACGGGTAAAAATAAATATGGAAAGCGGCGCGATTACCTTTTTAACCACAAATGAAATCCAGGAAACTCCAGTTGGCTCTAATCGCCTAATGGAAGTTCTTTATGCAGTAGAGCTTGTAAATTAAAATCATCTAAATCATTGAAAAAAATGTTAAATTATAATATCAAATTTTTCATAATCCGAAATCATTTTTAGAATGTTACATGTAACTTGTATTTACAAATGCTAATAAAATGTTAATGTATCATGATTCTCAAGAATTTAATCTTTTGGCAATGCTTCAGCTAGTCTTTTTCCATGCAGAAGCTTTCTAGTGATTTTTCACGCAAAGATGTGAATAATGGGAAAATAAATTCTTTGAAATATAACAGTTGTAAAAACCATTTTGTATTCGATTTGAAAAAAATTACATTTTCTATATTTTGAATTAAAATATACTGCATTTTAACATGATAGCTGGATTTTCGACTAAAAACGATTTTATACAAAAAAATACGAATTTTTGAAACAAAAAATCTTAAATGTACAATTGCATTAACAACCAAATAGTTGTGAAATTTCAGCCTAAAAAGATTATTTTTCATAAATAAGTTAAATCTTTAACACTAAAAATTAAATTTCTAACACAAAAGTTCGTTTTTAACCAAGCAAGATGAATTTTCTACCAAAACACAAATTTTGACCTGGTTTAATTTAAGAGAAAAACGAATTATATTTCGCGCCTCCTCCTCAAGATCAAATGGTAGTCCGCCTGCTTTTGGTCAGTGCAGCCACGATTTTGAAAGCTAAATAAAGTAGATATATCGAGTGTGTATCTTCTGTTTTACGATGATTAATCGTTAAATGGTAATGTCGTTTTTCACGATAAAATTAAAAACTATGCATTCTATCAAAAAATGATTTAGAAAAATTTGTAGCTCATTTTTTGGTGAATACCTTTTTTTTGTAGCTTGTGTGTTTTGTATAAAAATTAAACTTCTTCATTTTGAATGTAGTTTTCAACAAATAAAACAATAACTACGTATCTAATAAATGAGTTATTAATAGCAAATTTTTAGATCTTTTCTTGTTGTTTGGCCTAAAATTTACATTATCTTTTGCATCGTTAAATTTGAAAAAGGCTATAACTCTGGTATTTTTTTTCCATTCAAAAAATTCATTAGGATCGTTTTTTCTTGTTAGGCCTTAAAAAATTATACTGAAGCTCAATCCAATCTGATCAGTCTTTCGAAAGTGATCATGCCCAGACGAGACTACAGGCTACAGAGAGACTGACGGACAGACAGAAAGCTTTGTAGAAATAGTTTTTTTTTAACTAAAAGGTCTCAAAACGTTGAGATTCAATAATAACCGACAAATTGAAATTTCACATAAAACCAATACCTTCTCATTAGAATGAGAATGTAAAAGAAAGAATTTTTAATAAGAAAGTTTGATTTAGAGTATTGATGTTATTTTGTGGACCAGAGTAGTTACTGTATTAATTTCTGATTGTAAAATTCCCTGATCACTAGTTAAATATTTTTTCTTGGTTCTCAAAATATTATTCTTAGACCAGTAATCGAACAAATTTGACTTTAAAAATAATTTAAAACGTCTAATTTTCAACTTGAGAGGTGAATGTATGAAAAATGAACTTTCAACAAGTTAGATCGACTGCTAACTTTGTATTAAAATTAAAAAAAAAAAGATAACAGTTTCAAACAAATAATTAAGAAGCCAACATGACAAATAGCTCTTTTCTTTATAAAAATAGTTTGATTTTCAACAAAATAGTTGAATTTTTATCCAAAAAATATAAATTCTTAATGTAACATGTGATAGTTGATATTTTTACCAACAAATTTTAATTTGTAATAAAAAATCATTTTCGTTTCAGCCCACTGTGTCGACGTAAGTCTGCTACGGCTTACGTATTTTTAGAGAAAGGCTATTATTTAAATAATTTTTATCTATTAAAAAATTGAAAATCGTTGTGTAAGCTAAGGAATTATTCGCAAACAAGAAGGTGCATAAGAACATCCCTTAAAATATACAAATTTGCTACTTTTTTTTTACACGACACGTTTTTTTTGTTTCATTTGTGAAAAATAACACCAAATTTATAACAATTAGAGTTTCGGACAAACGAAACAACATCCGAGAAAAAGTAATAAACAAAATTTGTTCACTTATAAGGATCAACAAATTTTTTATTAATAATTTTATACATAGGGAGAGTAAATTTTTGCATATTTGTAAATAATAAGATTGAAAATAATTTAGTAAAATTCAAAAATTAAACCAATACCTTCTCATTGAAATTAGAATGTAAAAAAACGACACTAGCTATAATAATATTTCATTCCACTAAAACTTTTGCCTCAATTATATCTACGAATTCATTTAGAAACACCTTACGCAAGCTTGTGTATTTTTAGTTTAAATCGTAAGAAATTAAATTCAAAATAAATAAATTAGATTTATAGAAACCCGACACAAGTTGCAATTAAATGTTTAATACCCTTATCACATATGAGATCGCGATTAAGATACCAGTCATATACTCTCATGAATCACCGGAATAATAATTTTATACACTGATAACGAAATTCTTTATTAACGAGTAAATCAGTTTCACTTTTAGTTGAAAAAAATGAGGATCGTGTAAGCTGCGTTATTTATTTTGACAGTGATTCTTAGTTTTATTTATAAATATAATATTATACTATATCTATAATTTTGAAAACGTTTTTGCACTTTTTGCAAATAAAAAATCCTCCGTCGTAAAATGCATTGATATCTTAATTGTTATTTTTACATTCTCATCCTGTAATGAAAAGGTATTATATTTGTGTGAAATTTAACCCCTTCTTCCCACTCCCCAGTTTTTGTCAAATGTTCACGTTTTGAAACCCCCTGAACCCAAAAAACAGGTTTTTACAAATGTGCCTGTCTGCATGTCTGTCTGTGAGCACGATAACTTTAAAAATATTTATCTATTAGATTGTCCTTTGGTATACTCTTTAGTGTCTAAAATTAAAGGTCAAGTTCTTTAGCCAGACATTTTAAATAAAAATTCCAAACGTGAGCACATTTTGAAAATTTGGAGACTACTATTTTTTTTGATTTGATAAGTCGACGCATAGTCATACGTAGTGCTTGAAAAGAAAAACAATTTATTGCAATGATATTTTCTCATAAAACAAAAATTACTAGAGATATAGCGTTTTTAAAATCCATAAAAAAAGGAAAATAAACATTTTACGCTATAAACAACGCACAAAATAAAAAAAGTCAGAGAAAGAAAAACGTACTTTAAACACCTCATAAAATTATCATAACAACTTTTCAAATTTTTTAAAAAAATTAAAAATTCTAACTTTAATTGCACAACAAATAATAAAAAATCAAAAATTCCATTTTTATGTCAAACTATGCAAGATACGACAGAAGATGATGAAAGCAGAATTGTGCAACCAAAAAGAATCTAAAAATTTTTTATAATCTACTTTCTGATGCGACGCTAAGTTTTTGTTTTATTTGTAAAATCTGAATTAAAAACAGAAAAATAAAATTTTTAGACAAAGAACCCAAGCTGCAAAAAAAATTTGTTTGGCCAGAAAAGAGCTACAAATCTTTTATTTATTATGTTGTGATAGGATGCGTAGTTTTTGTTTTATTCCTGAAAATAACATTGACAATAAAAAAATCAAATTTTTTGAGAAACAATGCAAGGTATCAAAACAGATGAATGAACAGAAATTTTGCACTCAAAAAAGATCTAAAAATTTCTTACAGATTTCTTTTTAAAATGACGCGTAGTTTTCATTTTATTCGTAAAAAACTGCTTAAATAAGAGAAGAATTAAATTTTTTGACAAACGACACATCGTAAAAAAAATAAATACACAAAATTTGTGTACCAAAAAAAGAGCTGCAAATTTCTTGTTCATTATTTTTTGACAAAATGCGTAGTTTTTGTTTTAATCGTGAAAAAAAATATTAACAATGAGCAAATCAAACTTTTGGAAAAACGAGGCAAGTCATGAAAAAAAATGAATCAACAAAAAGTGTGCGTTAAAAAAAAATCCACCTGTTTGCTAGCGAGCACTTTTTGATAGGGCGCGTGGTTTTTTTTGTTGAAGATTGGACTATTTTGTTAAAAAAAATTTTTTTGTCGAAATCTAGATATTTTTTGATTGTAATAAAACTATTTTTTGGTTAAAACATCCACCATTATATTTCATTAAAGAATTCATATTTTTTTTATAAAACTTTAACTACTTAGTAGGAAGTAAAACCACTTTGTTTGTAACTAATATTTTTGGTTTATAATTTATTATTTAATTTAAAAATGCTCTTTTTTACATTTAAGTATTTTATCGAGAATCTCGGTGGCAAAAATTGATTTTTCTTGAAAATAAAAATGTAATTAATACACGTTCGGTTAACAATTTATTTTCTTTAGTTCAAACTTCAACTATTTTTTTAAAAATTCATCTATTTTTGTTGAAATTAAAATTTTTTTATATAAAGTTAATATTGTTAGTCAAAAATTCATTTTTTTATTCAAAATTTTAATGTGAGGTTACAAAGTCTTTTAATATTTAAAATATTTGTTTGATATGTTTGAAAATTTTATTAGAAATTAATCTTTTTGGCTAGAAAATTAAATTTGAAATCAAATACAAATTTAGTACTTGGTGTATAAAGAGCATATAACACGGAACTCAAAGCGCACAATTAATTGGTTTTGGCGCACGACAACCAAATCGCGTGCCGTAAGAGGCACTTTCATCAAATTTTTTTGTTTTTTTTATTCAGTGCACAGAACTGGACGTGGGTCGCGAGGTTTCGAGCATTTTTGAATCAAATATCGAGCGCTAAGCGCAAGTGTACACATGAGAATGTGTTCTTTAAAGTCGATAGAACCTTAAATAAATTAGTTCTTCTATTTATATAAAACAAAAGTAATTAAACCAAAAGCATTTAACAGAGATGAAGCTTAGAAAGCGAGCATTAGCCCACGAAGCGCGCAAAAGCGAGTGTATATAACAAAAAGTGTATTTATAATTCGAAAAAAGTTTATAGATATAATAAAGGCTGACAGAGCCGTCAGTAAATAAAGGTCCTTTTTAATTTAAAATATGAACCAATTTTACAACTACTTTAATCGTAGAGGTTTTGATAATTGTATAATATTCGCAAGTAAACTCCTTATACCTATCTGAACCGAGAGCAAAGCGCGAGGCGAAAAGTATCCGAGCGCGTAGCGCGAAGTACATAAAATACTGAGCGCGAAACGCGAGATAAAA
Organism: Amphibolips quercusostensackenii; assembly: GCA_032357855.1. Lineage (NCBI taxonomy): Eukaryota > Metazoa > Arthropoda > Insecta > Hymenoptera > Cynipidae > Amphibolips > Amphibolips quercusostensackenii. Next base: position 3,785 of record JAUELO010447977.1, on the reverse strand, counting down.
ATATTATTGAGCGCGAGATACAATAGCCGGGCGCCAAGCGCGCGATGAGAATGTGCCCGCGAGAGCGGGCAGCTTTTTTTTTTTGTTTGCTATTTTATCAAATTTTATCATCAAAACTTCATCAAATCTTATAAGGAAATTAATTGAATACCAAAATCCATAACTAATATTTTGATTCGCAGGATTATTAAAGAATCTGAGACATTTATTGTTTAGGTCTATTTAGAAAACATAAATTCTTGCTGACAGAAATTACCTGTTTTCTTGCTGAATTAGGTTCCCTGTTCGATTTTTGGCCAAACGACACCTCTGTTCCTGGTGGTTTTGTGCCGGCCCATCTCCTTCTTTTTTTTGACATTTCCTGCAAGTACTCCTCGTCTTGTTAAACCTAAATTTCCGCCCCGGTCTTCTTCTTCTTCTGCTGAACCTTCTTAACATGCAAGGTTCTGGTCTCCTCCTGCCAGCTATATAGATTTACCAGCTAAGCTACCTTCTTCTGACGGAAACGGATATGGACTTGACCAATTTATTTGTCTTACTTTAACTAAAAATTCTCACCGACAATTTGTAATTTATTAAATTCTGACTGTAGAACTTACGAAAAAATGTGAGCCTATCGAAAAAGAGATATAAGATTCAAAAAATAAAAACTGTTGCCAAAGGGCGAAGTGGAAAGAACACCCAACCGGGAGAAAAATTGTACGATTGGCACTAGAAGAATTAGACCTGCAGGTAAGAGTAAAGAAAGATGCAGAGTGTGTGTCGATTGCAATTTAAAGAAAACTGCTACTTCTTACCATATTTCATTTCACATAATTTTTTTTATTCGTCCTCAATCATTTGCAAATAAATTCGTATTATATAAATCAATTTAGTATCATTTTAATACTTTCAACATACATCGTTGAATACCATTTTTGATATGTTTGATGAACTTTACGAATTGTGAATTAAACAGTTATTAATCAAAAACATGTAAATTAGATAAAAATTAACGAAAATTTCGCACACCTTGTTACAGACTAAATTTTCTACAGGCTTTTTAACACCACAAAAATTTCAAGAAGCTTTCCACTCCAGTGCGACTTTCTCGAATGCAGATATAATTAAAATACTTTCGGTTAGAATACTCTGTGATATGTGTTCTCAAAGAATCCATGTAACATTTACTTTATACAAAAAACCATTTCTATCGATTGATCAATATTAATTTTTCGGAAGGAACAAATATTTCAAACTTTCCTTAATTAGAAGATGAAAAATCAGAAAAAAGTATAAAACCCTACGTTATATGCGGCAGCAGACAAGTCAAGGATAAATAATTGATTTACGCAGATAAATTGATTGAGACTCACTCTGACGCGAGTCCGAAACACGCTTTCGATATTGTTTTCAAAATGCATTCAGTGGTCAACATCAAATGTGTAGATTCGCTTTTCTTTTTTTAACAGTTTTAATAATTTCATAGAATGTTTCCTTTATCAATAAAATTTTTGGCGAAAGACTCCGTTGCTTTCTTTCACAGCTGGGTCGTGAACTTCAAAGTTTATGATTAAAATAAGTAATAAGGGATTTGTTATTTTTCGTTAGTAAGTAATGGAGTAATTCGTTTTTGATAAGTAACAAGTAATGCATTATTTTTCGTAAGAAAGTGATACAGTAATTTTTTAATGATGAGCAACAAGTTATTTGTTATTTTCTATAAAAGAATTGAAATTGACGTGTCCACTGCAAATCAGTAATAAATATAAGTTTTGCAGTTCTGCTTTAATCTGCATTGATCTCTAATAAATTTTAAGTTCAAATATTTAAATCTTACATTTCTCATTTTAACTAGTTTATTACGTATTTTCTACTGTTTCAGTCAGTTACATTTTACTAGCTTATTAGTAATCATCCACTGATTCAATTAGTAATTTTTCACTGGAGTTATCAGTGAAATTTGACTGATCCAGAGTAACCTCCTCTCAGCCTAAACCTGATTTGTACATTTTATAATAAAAAAAAGATCAATTTTTAAACAAAAAATTAAATTCTGATACACATAAGATCTTTTTTGAACCAAATAGTTTAATTTTAACTCAGAAAATATAAATTTTCAACGTAACATGTGACAGATAATATAGGACCAAAAAAATTTCATTTCAAATAAAAATCTTTAAGTTCAACAAAATAGACAAATTAAAGAGAAATTGTTAATCTTTAACCAAAAACAATTACTTATAACCAAAGAGTTGCATTTTAACCTGAGAAGGATGCATTTTGTACCAAAAAAGTCAAATTTTTAATAAAGTACATAAAATATCAACTGAAAATGAAATAATAACATTATTATGTACAATAATTTACGTAGACCAGATGAATTCTATGGTCTGACCAGATGAATTGTGTTAAATAATTTTATATTAATTGTTTTTTGTAGGATGGTCTGAAATAAATATTTCTTTGATATTGATTTTTATTTCTAAATTGTAAAAAAGATTGCTCTTAGCTTTATAAAAATCCGAAACCAGGTCTTTCAGATTGCCGGTCTAGTGCTCTCACACACTAAGCTACGAAAAGACGAGATTATTCTGCGAGTAAAGGCACGAGACCCGCAATCTAAAAGACCTGGGTTCGGATCGCACCTCAGCTAAGATCAATTTTTCTGCAATTCAGGAATGAAAATAAATAATCAAAAAATATTGATTTCAAACCATTAAGCAAAAAACAATTAACATCAAATTATTTTTTAAATTGTGTGTTTGAAATTTTGACAAAAAAATATGTCTTTTAAACGAAATAGTTGAACTTTTAGCAACTAGTAGAATTTAAAACCAAATAGTGGAATTCCTGAAAAACAGTCCCATTTTTAATTCATTAATTTAGTTTGCATTCAAAGAAAGAAATAAAAAAATGGTAAGTTTTTCAAAAACAGGGTTTTGAATATGAAAGTGATATTTGAACTTATTTGATGATCATTATTAAATTTCACCGTTACAGGGACATCTTTCGCACTTTTGTTCCAAATATTTTTTTTTTAGTTCATGAATAATTGTTTTAACTACAAATATAACTTTAATTTTGTTGCAAATTTATTCTTATTTATTTCAATTCAATCTTTTAACTTAAACTTTGGACTTTTTCTATTAAACAAACTCGTCTTTTCTTGTTATGCCTTAAAAAGTTCTGTCAAAGCTCAATCCAATCTCATTAGTGTTTCCAAAGTTATTGTGCCTACAGGGTACAGGCAGACATACATACATACATACAGATAGGCGCGAAAATTTGTTAGAATCTTTTTTGTAAAATTGTTATCACGAAAAAAGTTGAAAACATATAACACTATCCACGACGTTTTTTTTCGAAGTCTGGACATCGACGACAATAGTCTACTGCTGTTTACGCATTTAAAAAAAAAATTATTTGAATAATTTTTAATACTTTGAACAATTGGAAATTATTGTGCAAAGTAAGAGAACATTCGCGAACAAAGAGGTGCACAAGAACATCCATACGAATATACAAATATGTAATTGATCACTTTTTTACAGGACACGTAGTTTTTGTTATATTCGTAAAAAATAACACTACATTTTCCAAAATTATATTCTTGGACAAAAAAAAGAGGTGCGAGAAAAAATAATACACAAAAGTTTTTCATGCAGAAAAGAGCTACAAATCTATGATAGATAATTTTTTGACAGGACGCGTAGTTTTCGTTTTTATCGTAAACAAATAATAAAAGGTAGAAGCATAAAATTAAAAAAAAAAACAACAGGTAAGAAAAAAATTATTAGACGAAA
>JAUELO010447966.1:0-13480 GCA_032357855.1 Amphibolips quercusostensackenii | reverse complement strand
GCTGACGACTCACGTTCGTTCATTTTACTCCTCACTTTTTTTTTGCCTCGCGCCATAAGAAGTTTCACTTCAAAAACACTCTGCTTTGATTCAAAAACTATAAGCGAAACCCAGTTATAGACACCCGAAGGGCCTCTTCTTTTAAGCCCTCTAAAAACTGAAACTATTGTCTAAAATTTTAAAAATCTAGACACAATGGGACACAATGATATCCCTCTTGCAGACCTTATGGACCCTGGATATGTCTACAGGAATTCGACTTTGGTCTAGATTAATCTAAATAATATTCAGAAACCGAAAATCCATAGAAAAATATTTCGTTCGGTATCAAAAATACAGATTGTACATAAAACGGCACAAGCCTGAAATTCATATGATGCATGGATAAGCAGTAAGCATAGACAGTGGAGAGAAAAAAACAATGTTTATGGCCATGTTAGCGTAACCTTAAAAAATTTGTTCATATTTTTTTTCAATACAACTCACGTTCACGCAAAAAGTGATATCGAATTAAAATTTTGCGAAAATCAATAAAAAGCACTAAAAAACGTTTGACTGGTCCTGAATTCTTATAATTATGAAAAAAAAATTTTTGTGACAACATTTTTTTTGCTGTTTCAATAATTATACAAATGTAAGACAAGACAAACGTTATTTAAGTGTTTCTATTTATTTTTACGAATTCTTAACTTAATATCGCGTTTCATGTGAACGTAAGCACATCATGTTTACTAATTACCTTTCAATTGATTTTAATAATTGTTAAATAAATTCCTAAAAATTATAAATAATATAATTGATAAAAAAATAACTTTTTGAAAAAATGAAAAAAAAACCTGGAGATATTACGTAGATGAATCAAGCGATACCTTTTTCTTCGATGGGCCTTTTAGTTTTATTTAAAATTAAGGTACAAATATGAAATCCATATGCTGCATGAAGAAGCAGTAAGCAGGGAACGTGAAGGGGATAAAAACAATGTTCCAACAAACTTTTTGCATTTTTTGAATTTTTTCTTTATTCATGATATTTAGGGGTATGTCATGTTCAGTAAATAACTTTCAAATGTTTTCCAAAATTGTTAAATAAATTTCTAAAAATTACAAGCAATATAATTGTTAAAAAAATCACTTTTTTGAAAACATGAAAAAAGGCGTTAAGATATGTTAGTGAAAAATCTGCCTGTGTCTTTGAAATTCCTTTCTGACTAATACTTTTATTCATAATAAAGTCACAATGTTTAATAGCATTGTAATTATAAAATGAATTCGTCAAAAAATGAAGAAAAACACCCGAAGATATTTCTGAGAGGAATCTGGGGCTATTTTTAGTTTTTTGATAGAACCATTACTTTTTTTTAATTTATGGCACAAGTTTCAAATGTATATGTATAGCTAATTTCTGTGTCGTAAAATGTTACACAAATGGTGATTATCAAATGTAAATATCTCAATAGGACAATCTTGACAACTCAAGTCTAACAGATAACAACTATATCAGAGCTTATATGTGCTAATTAGGCACCACAATATTCATCAGTTACATTGCTATCTGAATTCATTGTTAATAATAATTCAGGTTGTCCTATAATTAGAAGATATGCGGATTGTCAGTACTCTAGTCTTATCTTTGGCCGTTATCCTCAATTCTATCGGTAAATACGCTTAGATAATATATCTATATTAAAGTAATTTTTTAAAGCTGTACGCTAATCAAATTTTTAGAGATTTAATGTCCACGGAGCAATTTTACATGTACTCAATAGTGTTGGGTCTCATCTATGCGCGTGCGCATGTTGTTACCTCCCAAATGTGCAAATTAAAGTATATTTAATGAAGCTCACACAATACTTACAATTTATTACTAATAATTCTTCAAACATTTAATTTAATAACTTATTATTTCTTTACAATTCACTCATGAACAAGAATGTTATTATAAAAATACATTTGTAAATTAGGAATCTTGCTATGGTTAAATCCATAAATAGCTTTAGGCTTGGTATTTTATTAAAGAATCTGCTAATGTTCTTCAAATTATTTTTCGACAATTGATTTCATTTATACTGATTGTACAGTGTTTTACAACAATGTAATTATTTTAAAAAGAAATTTTTTGTCCTAACTGAAGAAGCCCCTAGAGAATTTTTTTTTAAAAATGTAGTGGTATTCTGTCTTTTTAGACAGAACCGTTACTTTATTTTAACCTTGTGAACCTTGTTGAACTTAAGGATTTGTTTTTTTTTAAGTGCTAGGGTTAGGTTTTGTAGATTCCCGACTATTTTTTGTATGGTAAGGAACGTAATCTAAAGTTTTCTTAAGGTTACTTATGTGAAAAGTGGCAATTTGAAAAGTTCTGTCTGTTTCACGTACACATAAAAAATGCAATAGTTAAATTTCTTACAAAACAAGATAAATTTTCTACGAAAAGCATTGTAGTTTATATTTACCATAAAATATAAAAAATAAACCACAGAAGACAAATCTTTCACAAAATGGTTGAATTGTCAACCAAAAAGATAAATCAAGAAGACGCGTAGTAGAATTAAACCATGTCTGATTTGTAAATGTTGCGAAATTTAAAATAATTATTTAATAAGAAGACATAATTATACTTTTACAAACAACTTTTACGTTAAAAGTTGTTTGTTCATCAAAATTCTTTTGGGTTTTCGGCGAAAGCCGCTTACTGATGAAAATGTATAGGTGGCTTTAGAATCCGGCCCCTTAATTACAACCTTATTTACAACTTATTTCATACCAGCATACAATTGTGTACTTCAGAAAAAATGCAATTTTTTATTTCTTGTTGCAGAATCAAGTTCTCAATTTGAGTGTTTGCCGAATGGCGACCCTATTCCTAGTGTTCCTCGTCCCGGAACTCCTGCTTCTTCTCCCGACAGACATTCTCATAGAAGGTTTCTTTCTCCAGCCAGACCTCATTCTTCTGACCGGTCTTCTCCATGTGCCGATCAAACTCTTCGTGAAAGGTCCAGATCTCCTCGTATCAGAGAAACTTTTCCTCGCGTACTTGGATTTAGATTTGAGGAGCTTAGCTATATTCGACTCAGCCCCTACAGCAATCCAATTCGGACGTTCGAACTTCGAAGATACAGTTTTCCTCTCGAAAAAACAATTCAATTTAGAAACAATTATCGTCTCCTTCACCCTGTACCAATTGAAGAACAAATTGTATTGTCAACATTAAATGGAGATATCTTTGCAGTATTGGATAAAAAAAAAACCGAGTGGAACCTTGTTTTTTCGTGGAATATATAAACCTATTCATATGGCGTCAAAACGGGTCAAACTTAATATAGACAGTGGGGCAGTTGCAGAATTGACCGAGGAAGAAATCATGGAATGTCCACTAAGCAGCAACCTCTCAATCAAAAGGAGTTTTAGGGTATATCATGTGTGAACCACAATTTTTGAACTGTTGTTTAAAAACAATGGCGCGCGTCTTTAAGATTTAGCGCCTTGCGCTTTGTCTTTATGCTTACCTAACATTTATGCATAGACTGTTTAGAATTTGAGGTCAAAAGTTTGACAACTACAATTTTGTACTTTTAAATTTTTTATTCAAGGTGGCCGCTGGATTAAAAATACCAGAAAATGACTGGGAATATCGCGAAACTGCAGTCAATTTCTTTTTGACCGGCAATGTTATAAATTTTTGGGAGGTTAAATAATTATGCTTTGTAAGTTTTAAACTATTTTTGTAAAAAATACTGCTTTTTTGTGAGACATAGCCGGTAGTATTATTTCAACTTTTTAAATCATATAAAAGTTAAACAATAATAAATTTAACAAGACAATATTCTAAATTTGTTTATTAATAAAACGCTTTTATTTAATTCTAAATCTTATTTGATTGCAGTATAAAATACTTTGCTTTAACATATTCGATTAAACATTTGACGCGTTTTCAAATTGCAATAATTTTTTCTACTTTGAAAAAAAATACAGTTGAAAAGAAATTTAGTCATTCAATATTTAGTTTCTTCATTTTCAAATTACTAAAAAAAAATTTTGAGGACGCAGAAATTTTTTTATTAATTTCACAATCTAAAGTATTTAATATGATAGCTTAGCGTAGATTTGAATGATTTTTTAAAAAAATATTTGAATCATACATTTTATAGAAGCTTAAAATTCAAAGTTTTGCTATTTTATGGCCGGAAAAACCTTGGACATTTTTTTTCTTGATTAAAACAGTCAACCTGCTTTTGTTAAAGCTCCTTAATTTTCAACAAATACATTCTAATCAATTGTCTAGCGCTCTATGCTCTGATGAAGTGTGTCATTAAACGATATTCTCTATATTATTTTAAACTCCATTATATTGAATGTAGGTTTTCCTTATTGCTGAACCTTGAACTGGGTCTGCTAATTTATACATTGTGAAATAAAATAAGAATGTTATTCTTTATTATTATTTTATTTTAGCTACCCAAAGAAATGTATACGAACAGTCTTTTTCTCGGACATTAAGGAATTACCCCTTTTAACTGTTTCAACATACGAGTATTACCAAATAAAGAATCTTTATTAAAAAAATTGAAATTTTGGCTAACGATATTTATTTCCAATTTTTGAATAAAATTGTTGATTAGTGAAAATATAACCGTTTGTCAAAGAAGACTGCTTTAAAGAAAAATGAGCACCTAAACATTTCAGTTTTAGGTGCCATTGCCTTTAAAACGTTTGATATATTTTTCTATTCATTGCGTTAATCTTTCTTGAAAATCCTAATTGTTGTACATGAAGTTCACACAAGTTTATTTAGTAGCTGCTTTCATTTTCTTTATCTATTACAGAAATTTGTATAAGACTTAAAATGACTTCAGGAAAAATGTAAATTATTTTTAATAATATTTCGAAAGACTTTCTGAGAAATTTAAATGGAATTGTAGAATTTTGATGACTAAAAGAAAAATTACAAGGGCTCTCAAGAGTTTTGAAACGTACTAAGTCAATACAACATTTCTGTGAAAAAATTAAAAACTCACAAGCAATAATTGCTTTAACACTTGTTTTTGTGCTTGAACTTTTTCTTACTGTCTCTTCTTACTAATTTTAATGAAATTATGAATCATAATGAATGAAGTCTTACTTTTTTAAAAACGGCATTCCTGATAACTCTATTCGCCCAGTTGTTAAGATGAATAAATAATCGTCGAATACAGCTTTGTTTAAAAAGGGTTTTTTTACAACAAAATTTTTTTTACTATTTAAGACAAAGAATAATATATTTTCAAACTTGGAAACAGTGTGCTTGTATAGAATGTTTCCTTTAAACAAATAATCCATTATTCAACAAAATGTAACCATTTTTTTAAATTTGTTATAAGCAATATGAAGAAAAAATCAATCGAAAAAATCATCGATAGAATGAATACGTCTTATAAGTTTAATTTTTTAAATTAAAAATAAAGTTTTTTCTTTGATTTGACATCATCAGTAATTTTATTTTGATTCTGATAATCGTAGTGAATCCACTTTCCTCAGATATCTATATTTTGTCACGACAGCTAACATAAGATACCCAAGAAAATTGGTAATGATTTTTTATTTACAAAAATTTAATTTACAAGACTTAACAAATTTTTTTTACATTTCTGGAAGTGTCAAAAAAATCTTGAAGATTTCTCTTTAATCTTTTTGTTGAAAATAAAAAGTTAAACTACCTTGTACGATAAGGATTGATTAGAAAAGGTCGAACAGTAGAATAGTTTAATTGTAAAGCAAAACTGATTAATTTTGAACAAACAGTTACATTTTCAACTAAAAGAGATAAAAAGTAAATCTTTCAGATCTTTTTGACATTTTTAGAAATGTTTAAAAAAAAAAGTTTAAATAAATTTTTGTAAGTCAAAAATCGTGCATATATTCCCATGTATCCTCAGGCAGTTCTCGTGGTAAAAATTATTTCTCTAAAAAAAGAAGGTTTTTCTATTGTAACAAAAACTAAAATAATATAACTGATGATATCATATCAAAGCAAAAAACATTATTTTACTATTATACCGACAACACTAACATTCTTTATTTGATTTTCTCATGCAGTCAACATCCGCAAAGCCTTTGCAATTTTTTATAAAATCTTCAGAATTTTGCATTTCTTTGAAATTTTCGTGAATCTTCTTAAAATATCATTTAGAGAGATTAAAATTTTTCCCATACTCGCTTTAATCCTGCATAACTAAAAAAAGTTTGTGAATATTTTCCATTTTTTCGGTATATTTTGATATCTTCAAATCTTGATATAATAATTTCTTAAAGAAAACCTGTCATTTTTTATTTTTTCATGAATATTTTTTAATGAATACAAACGTAAGAACAGCTACTAAACATCATATTTACGCAACGTCGCAACAATTCAGGAGGGCCATCAGATAACTTTTTCACTTTCATGTCCACTTACTTTTGAAAAATTCTTATTTTTTTCAATTGTTGTAAAAATTATAATTAAAAAAAGACTTTTTTAACCAACGTTGTGCTTGTATCTATCAACCATTTTTATATAAAATTAAAATTTTATATTCTAAGCCCAAATTTCGAGCAGTTTATTCAAGATATTTTTTCATTTAATAATACTTATGTTACAAAAGGTAAAATAAAACATTCTTCAATTATCAAAAAAAGATTTTTCGTATACATTTTTAAGGGCATCTAAAATAAAATACTGATTATAAATAAAATTTTTACTTTATTTTGCTAAACATGAACAAGCAGACCCAGTACGAGGTAAAAAACTTATTAAAACGTACAACTATCATACTAGAGTTAAATAAAATACAGAAAAGGTCGCATTTTTGACACACTTTATTACAGCGTGAGACATTTGATGAGAATGTATCCGTCAAAATTAAAAAAGCTTGAATATTTTAGGGTGGACATTTCAATGAAAAAAAATAATTCTTAGGTTTTTTCTCGGACATTAAACAGCAAAATTTTAAACTTTTATTTCAAAAATTCAAAGATTTCTAGGTGAAAAATATAAGTCTACGCTTAGCTAACATATTCAATGTTCTAAATTAAAGCACAAGTTGACAAATTTGCGAATTTTCAAAATTATATCATTTTAAGTAATTATAAGTTTAAAAAGCTAAATATTAAATAATTAAGTTTCTTAAACTGTACACTTTTTAAATTATAATAAAAACTTTTTCAGTATAGAGAGGTTTTATGTAAATGATTTTAAATTGCTAATTGTGCGTTAAATTTAAGTTTGCTAGAATAGAATCTAATTTGAAATAAAATAAAATTTTTATTATCAAACAGATTAGGAATATCGTCGTGAAAAATTTATTATTGTTCAATTTTCAAAACCGTAACTACATTTTAATTTGAAAAATCGTATATAAATTTATACTTACAGTTCATCAACTTAAAACGATTTTTATTAGAAGCCTTATGACTGAAATAGCTTTATTTTTAATGAAAATAGTTTTAAACTTACAAAATGGGATATTTCAATAATATTTTTTGTAATTAAATTTATTTTATCTGAAAAAATAACCCAATCATTTATTAAAATACCACTATTTAAAAGAATTAGTGTGAAGGGGCAATTAGAGAGAATGCAATTGCAAAACGCAACAAAAACTATATTAAAGGCTCTCAACTAAATTAAAAAATTCTTTAAATTGTCTAGTGACTATTCTGAAAAGGTAACTTAAAATTACGAAATTACAGCTGTCAATATTTTGCCCCTGAATTTTTTAAGGTCTACGCATTTACGTGGGGTGAGCATGCAAACCGAGCGCAAAGCGCCAGTTCTCAAGGACGCCTTTGTTTTTTTTTATTAGCTCTGCAAAAAATTGTGGTTTACACGCTGTATACTTTATAACTCTTTGTGATTGTGATGGTATGGCATAGTGGACATTCCATAATTTCTTCGTCCGTCAATTCTGCAACCACTTTGCTGTATATGTTTATTTTTGCCCGTTTTGACCCAGTACTCGTATCAGCAAGTATATAGATTCCACGAAAGAAGATGTTTCTGCTTGTTTTTTTTCTAATATTGCAAAGGCGTCACCATTGAATGTCAACAATACAATTTGTACTTCGTTTGTCATGGGGAAGAGAAAACGATCTTTGTTTTTCAATCGAATTGGTGTATCGAGAGGAAAAGTGTATCTTCGAAGTTCGAATATCCAGGTAAGATTGTTGTAGGGCGTTAGTCGAATAAGGCTAAGCTTTTCAAGTTTGAATCCAAATATGGTAGAAAAAGTGTATCTGGCATCAGGCGACCTGGACCTGGCACGAAGAGGATGCTTGACAAAAGGAGGAGTCCCGGCAGAGGACTGAGATCTGGCAGGGGGAATAGACCTTCTGGGACTATTTCTCTCAGGAGAAGAAGCAAAAGGTACCTGACGAGGGAAACTAGGATCAGCGGTATCTTTGAGTAAAGACTCTGACTGCCAACTTAAGTTTGAAACAAGAAATAGAGGATTGCATTTTGTGTGAAGTACGCAATCGTATGCTGGTATACCATGAGTTGTAAATGAGGTTGTAATTAAGGCGCTCCACGTTGAGTGAAATTTAAAACGCAATTGCCTGAATTAAGTTAGAAAACCCTGGCCAGGAAATGTTGCGTGATAATTTTATAGGTTTGCTCAATCACACTTCCTGGAATTTTAGCCCACAAGTCCCAAGTCTTTTTCTCAGCTGCCGCTAGGTCTGACTTCCTCAAGGGAAAACTGCACAGCCCTTTCAAAAGAGACTACATTCCCTCTTTTTAACGAAAATTTGTCATGCATGAGATTTTTAGATTCACTTACTAAGCCTATATCACTCTGCAGAAATGCTGAGTTAAACAGCGAGCAAGGGAGAGCCACGCTGGTTTGATATGTTAGGTCTCTTTTCAGGGCGATGTGCAATTTTTCCATAGGGAAAAGAAACCTGACGCAAGCCGTAAAAAAGACTCAGGAATCATAGGCAAGTGGAAGTGGGATTTTACAAACCTATATAATTTTTACGCGACATTTCCTGACTAGGGTATCCTGCTTTGAGTTTGATTTTGTTTGAAAAAATATGCGTGCTTCATTCTGAACCAATCGATTGAAAATATAAATATTGAAAGTATAATTTGGAAAAGTAGTAAACCAAAAATGCTCATACTTCTTGAAATTTTTAATTTTAAAACATCCTTCTCGCAATGTACGAACTAAATATAGATATTTTTTGATACATTTAAGGTAAACATGAATGCCTCAATTTAAAAAACATGCTAATGGTATTTGCAGGAGGCGCTGTAGATGAGAACAAATCTAGAGCTAAGTGTTTCTAGTTTGAAATTTTTTTCAGGTTCAAAATAAAATCGTCTTCCTTGTAAAACTTTTTAGATAGAAAATCATAACACAGAAAAACCAAAAAATCAAAATTTTATTTTTAACTGCATCCTTTTGTGGCTCATTAGAGACAAATAATGATAAGAGCAAGCAGGATAGAGTCAACCAAAACTAACCGCTCACTCTCACTTTATTATTTGTCTAATATTTTTATATTATTAGAGACCATCATGTTTCAAAGCCAATTTGTACTTTTTTATCAGGAAAAAATTATGAACAGTCTTTGTTTGAAAAAAAATTCTAACTAAATCGAAAAATACCTGAGGATATTACCGAGCTAAGTCCAGGGGTATCTTTAGTTTTTGATATAATCTTTAGTTTTTCTTAACAAAAAAGGTGCACAAATATTAAATCTATATGATGCTTCCTGTAGCAGAAAGAAGGTAACGCAAATTTCAGAGTTTTTTATTTTAGTAGTTTTCTTTAAATTGTTTTTCATACTTCTTAAATCAATTCAAAAAAATTAAAAACGTGCAATTGCTTAAAAATCTGTTTAACTGAATCAAAAAACTGCTAAGGATATTTTCGCGGAGCATCTAAAGCTAGTTTTAGTTTTCTAAAAGAAATTTTAGTGTTATTTCCAAAAAATTCAAAAATCGAAAATCTTTAGCTAGATCCTGTTATAACAAGGATTTAGCGTGGAGGAGATGAAAACAATAGTTGGTTCAATAATTATGCAATAGTGAGAGTTATAAAATGTTTCTTAGTGATGTAGCCTTGAGTTAATATACTTTCTGTCTATATAATTAGTCTCTAAATATAAGAATCCCGGAAAAATATTGATAACACTGTGATTGCTTGAATAATCATCTTTTTCTCAGCAGGTAGAAATGTCGGAATCTAGAAATTCTCAAATGCGCAAAACGTTGCTTGGCCAGCAATAATATCAAAATTACAAATAAACAGACTAATTACTTTCGTAAACTAGCCAAAAATTACAAACATTTTGCAAATCGTTCTGAGTGATAAAGCACTCATTACCAACGTCATATTACATTCAAAAGTGCATTCGAATATATTTCATTTTGAATCGTTATGCATATTACCCGAAAATTTGTTTGAATACATATATTGTAAATTTGATACAGAATCCTTAATATTAGCTCAGTCGAGTTAAAAGACAACGATTCTCTCCACAAGTAGTCATAGAATACAAATAAAATATTTTTGTTCAAATATTACCCCCATAAGTCTGTTTTTCAGGATCCTAAATAAACCCCAGAAGTGAACAAATGAGTTTTGCGAGTGTTTTGCGCTAATTATGATTTTTTTCTTCTTTTTTCCAATGCAGGTTGTTTTTGATCTATTCAATACAACTTTATGTGATATCCGGATGTTTAAATAAGTTGTTTGAACGATGTGTTAATGTTTTTAGAAATTTTCTTTTAGAATAGAGATAGAAATTCGCGGTTTAAAAAAAAAATTTACTATTGTTTAATTTTTAAATAAAGTGAAATCATATAAAATTAATGTCAATAAAAATGATTGTTCAAACAATTTTTTACTATAGTTAATAAAATTGTCTTAAAATAAGGCTGGAAAATTGCATTTTTTTTAAAAACGTTTTCTTTTTTTTATCTAATTTTCAATTAAAGTCAGAAAAATAATAAACTGAAGTTAACAAAACCTATTGTATAAATAATGTACTATTATTCTTGGAAATATTTAATTTGAATAATGCTAGAAAGTTGCGGTTTTTTTAATTATTTTAATAATTGTCTAGTGTTCACTTAGTCTGAAGTAATAATTAATTTAAGGTATTAAAAAAATTGTCATTACCAGACCTAGTCCTCCCACCTACTCCTAATAATTTCATTCTTTGTTTTTGTCTCTTGTGTATCATGGCTGTTTTGTTTTAAAAAATTTTTCTTAATATTTAGAAAGATAGATAAACTTATTTACTTAAAATCATACTGTTTAAAAAATGATTATGGTTGAGGTGCACTTATTATTTTTCAATAACTAAAAATTTGTAGCAAAACTGAATATTTTGAAAAAAAAGCAATTTTCTAGAATCGCCTTAAGAAAAAATTTTTACAAATGATAATAAATTGTTTGAATATGTTTTTTTTCTTAACTTGTATTTGTTAAAAAAATTACTTTTGCAAAATAAATGGTCAAGTGACTCGAAGTGAAAAACAGACAAATAGTTGAAAAATTTAAAAAAACCGCAACTTTTTATCACTAAGCAAAGAGAATATTAAAAACAATTATAATAAATTGTTTAAAAAATTATTTCTGTCAACTTAAATTAATTATTAGTGTAATTTGAGTGAAAAGCAGACAGATAGTTACAAAATTTTAAAAAGTGCAAATGTCTAGCACTATTCAAGTTAAATACTAATAAGAATAATTAAAAATAGTTTAAACCATTTATTTTGTTAACTCTCATTGATTATTGACCTGACTCTTATTGAAAATTAGACAAAAAAAGGAAATGTTTTTGGAAAAACTGCAATTTTCTAGCATTATTCTAAGAAAATATAATTAACTATAATAATAAATTGTTTAAACAATTATTTTTATTAACAGTAATTTGGTATGACATAGCTCTAATTGAAAATTAAACAAAAAGTAAATTTTTTGTAAGAAACCGCGACTTTCTAATTCTATTCTGAGAGAAAATTGCTTGAAACAATGAAAAATTTTTTAAATAATTTATTTGAACATTCAGTTATCAATGAAAAGTTGTACCTGATAGATCAAAAACAATTCGCATTTTAAAAAGCGCAACAAAATCATATTTAGCGACAAAAACTCGCAAAACCCATTTTTCCACTTTGGGGTTTCTTGGGCATCCTATAAAACAGACTCATTGGGGTGATATTTAAAAAGTGATATATTATTCGTATTCTATGGCTTATTGTAAAGATAAATGTTAAGTTTTAACTTGATTCAGCTAATATTGAAGATTCTGTATCAAATTTACAAAAACGTTTTTTGTTTTTATGGGAAATACGTGTTGAACTTCATGGGGCTTGCCCTACCTTCAAACATAATTTTTTTTTAACAAAAAAAATGCATTTATTTTTGTATAGAGTCAAATAAATTTTCGGGCAATATGCATGAAAATTGGAAATAAATTTTTGGACCACCCTAATTTTGATCCTAATTAGAAAGGTATTAATTTAAATCAAATTTGATTCAGCCGGTTTTTTATCAAATTTCAACGTTTGGAGACCCTTTGAGTAAAAAAAAACGATTTTTACGAAGGCTTCTGTCTGTCTGTCTGTATGCCATCTTTTTTAAATAAAAAATTCAAAAATTTAGAGCATTTTTAAAATTTAAAAAAACAGAAAATGAAAAGTTTAAGCCAAACAACGCACAATATAAAAAAAGTCAATAAAAGAAAAACGCTGCTTCTAAAAAACCCTATGAGATTATCACAACAACTTTTCGAATTTTCTGGAAAAATTAAAAATTTGATTTCAAAAAATAATACAGAATCAAAATCTCTGTTCTATAGTCAAACTATGCACGGTACGAAAAAATATTGACAGACAAATATTATGCATCCCAAAGAAATCTGCAAATTCGTTATTTTTTACTTTTTTATTTGAGGCGTAGTTTTTGTTTTATTCGTGAGAAGCAACAACAAAAATAAAAAATAAAATTTTTGAACAAACGACACAAGATACGAAAAAAATAAAAATACAAAAACTGTTGCAGTTTTTTAAATTAGATCTGAAAGTTTACCTTCAAGTCCCCCTCCCCCCCTTCCTACGAAACACGTGATAAAAATGTGTTCGCTAAAGCCAAAGAAGTTTTAACCAAAAAAAGTTTGCAATCACTACATTTCAGTTACCGATAATCTGACGCTAAAATTTCCAAGTCCTAGGCAAAAATGACTATAGGCGCGCTCAAACTTGCGAGCGAAGCGATCTGCGCGCCCAGTGCGCGATCACGATTTGCTCGCGCAACGAGCAGACTTTTAAGAATAATGCTGCATTTTTTGCAATTCGTCTTATAAAATCCCTGCGAGAACTGCAAACGTTGCGTTTTTGGGTAGCAAATTTTAGAAATGTCGAAATCTAAGAAATATCAAAATTGCAAAACGTGGCACGACAGGCAACAATATTAATATAGCAAGTAAACAAATTAGTTACTTTGTTAAAATAGCCA
>JAUELO010447959.1:0-13480 GCA_032357855.1 Amphibolips quercusostensackenii | reverse complement strand
AGCTTAAATTAAAAATAAGATTTTAGGCTCTATGTCTTATAATTTTTAGATATTTGCAACGATTTTTCTAGGTCATGCTAAAAGATGAAGTCTCTGAGTCGAGTTGTAGTCGACGATCACGGCTCTCGGCCGGTCTACTGCTCGCCTCCTTCGTTGAGGCAGAACCGAATAGACCACGCACAGAGGTGGCGCTTGAGTGAGGCCCTCTTATACTTTTGATTCTGTTCATCAGTAACTTTTATTTCAAATTATTGTACATTTAAAAAAATATTTATTGTGATTTGTAATTATTTACAATGATTAAAATCCAATATTATCCCAATATTAACGAATAAAGTAATGATAAACAGTTTTTTTTTATTTCTTGAAATTCTCATCAACTAGAATATTAATAAAAATGTAGATATTGTTAAGAAAGTAAAATATTTTTCAACCGAATTGTGCATCTAAATTCTAAATAAATTATTTATATGAAAAACACTCAACAATATTAAAAGTAAATAATAATGGAATTTTCAAAATAAATTTAATATAAAACAGTGCGTATGCAGGTCTAATGAAAATTGTATTTTTAATTTCTATTGAATAGTTTACTATGAATATTTTTGAAAATTTATAATAATTTGAAATAAAAATTACTGATGAACAGAATCAAAAGTAAAGGAAGGCCTCACTCAAGCGCCACCTCTGCGCGTGGTCTATTCGGTCCTGCCTCAACAAAGGAGGTGAGCTGCAGACCGGTCAAAAGCCTAAATTGTCGACTAAAACTCAACTCAGATACAATTAAAGATTTTTTTAAATTTCTTGGGAACCCATAAAGATTCATTTAAGTTTTTTTAGCTTAAATTAAAAATAAGATTTTAGGCTCTATGTCTTATAATTTTTAGATATTTGCAACGATTTTTCTAGGTCATGATAAAAGATGAAGTCGAGTTACAAAATTGAGAATATCTTGAATTTTTTTTTTAAATTCCTCACGTGCTGTATTCTCCTCAAAAGGTCAAAAATATATGTGTTAGGCACCGCTAGCCGTAGAATTACATGAACTTTCCAAGTGTTAAAAAAATGCCCTATCTCTTTTTTTCACTAAGTTATCGCGGTTCAAAACCAGCAGTGATTTTTAATAGTGCTTGCACCAATCTTTTTTGGGTGAACAACTTTTGTCTATTAATTTTTTTGTTACCTTGAATCGATTTTCCATAATTTGTAAACAAAATTTCAATGTTAGTTTTAACGACTTAAAAAAAAACTACGTACCATTTAAAAAATTTTTATTTTTATTGTTATTTTCCACGATTAAGAAAAAACTGCGCATTCTATCAAAAAATGTTCAATAAAAAATTTGTTTCTCTTTTTTAAGTGAATAACTTTTGTTGATTTATTTTTTTCAGCTTGCGTCATTTGTCCAAAAATGTATTTATTTTTATTATTGTTTCTTACGAATAAAAGAAGAACTACGTATCCTATGAAAAAGTAATTAATGACAAGTTTGTAGATCTTTTTTGGGTGCAAATTCTTTGTTTTGTCATCTTTTGTCGTATCTTGTAGGGCGTTTGAAAAGAAACGTTTTTCATTTCTTGACTTTTTTTCGTATAGTGCGTTGTTTGGCTTAAAATTTTTATTTCCGTTTGTTTTTTTGAATTTTGCAAATACTTTAACTTTGATAATTTTCGTTTTATTGAAAAAAGTCGTCAGGATAAATTGTTCAACTTTTGGAGCACTATAAACAGCCCTACATAGTATTTATAAGTCTTTAAAAAACAGTCTTAAAAATTTTCAAAATGCTCCAACTTTTTGAATTTTTATCGAAAATAGATGGCTAACGAAGTTGAGTTGCAGTCTCCAACACTTAACGAGTGTATCAAAGGCCAATCTAATAGGTTAATTCTTTTAAAAGTTATCGTGCTCACAGGCAGACATACATGCAGATAGACATATAGACACACTGCAGACAGAGTCGCAAAAACCTCTTTTTTGGGTTCAGAGGGTCTCAAAACGTGCACATTTGACAAAAATGGGGTGGGGGGTCAAATTTTACTTAGATTCAGCTAATTAAGATTCAATTGTGCCATGTCTTTTTAATTTTAGATATTGAAAAAGGCCTTAATCTCAAAACAAGGAAATGGTCATCCATAGCAGGTACACAGAAGTAACCGTCTGCTGATAGCGGGAAGCCTGTCGAGTTGCCGGGCTCGGGGTGGTATCCCCGCACGGCGCCTGCCGGGTCAGGGTTGCATTCCCTGACCGCGGTCGGAGACATGACCGTCGGCAGTGGTTTGGGAATCGCTGTTCAATCGGGAACTTGGCATAGTTTGCAGCAGTCTAGTAACTATTTCTGGATGCATCGTATATAGTAAAGCTCAGGCAGCACCAGGAGTTTTTGTCTCTAACAAGAGGAAAAATCTTTACGTGAGATGTATCCACTCAGAGGAATTTCCTCTTATACCAGAAGGATGCTTTTCGACACAAGTGGAATTTCCTCTTAAATTTAAGGTTAACAAGAATTTCATATATCTTAAAAAGAATCTTCTTTAAGCAAAAATGATTATTTTGCGTCGAATTTCACTTAATTTTTCACGCAAATAATAAATTGCAACAAAGATATTTAAGTGTTTCAAGACAAAACAGGCACAAAGATGATGGTTTTGTTTCAAAACAACTTTTTCTTTGAAAGTCTAGTTCTTGCTCTGTATATAATATTAGTAATTACTAATTAGTAATCATAACATGCACTGTTAATCTGAAATTTAATTTAGGGCACCTGATTCTTCCATCATGATTTTAAAAAAGCTTTGAGAAATGGTAGAAAATATTAAAAGGGATGTCGATGAACGTCGGTAAAACAGGAAGATTTTTAATATTAGTTAAATGGATTTTAGGGGCATTTAAAACGAATAAAAACGTTAGTTTAAGACCTTTTTGGCTAGTTTTAGTGTGATTATGTAGTTTTACGAACTACATTCTGTTTTTGCCATTCATGATATACTGGCAATAATGTAGACTACAAATTTCAGTGGCAAGAATCATAAACATTTTCAAATGAGCTTTATCTATGGGACAGCTCCCTAGATGGTGTAGCGTACCATCCGCGGAGTCTCGAAATTGGATGGTCAGCTTCACTATCCTAGAGTGTTAAGATGACGATTTTGGAGTTTAAATCTGATCATATCACGAAATTTAGCTTGATTATCTCGGGTTTTTAACTTAATAATATAAGAGGTTTGACTTTATTATCTGTTGTTCTTTTCTTGTCTACATACAAATATATATATATAATCTTATTTATCTCAAGTACTCACTCTTGAAGACTTGGATTAAGAAAGCAAAGGAGAAAAACTTCCGTGAACAGCTCCTTGAAAAGAAGATGCACGGCATCTTCCACAGAAATATGAAGATGCACTCGATGACGTATGAGCTAACGTTTGCTTCTCTTAAATCACCCGGATTAAAGTCGGGTACGAAGGGTTTCATTTTGGCATGCCAAGACAGTGTCATTTCCACTTTAGCATACCGTCGCCATATTTTGAGCCAAAACATTCCTGATGATAGCTGCAAAGCAGATCCAAAGGCACAATGCGGCACTAAGAGTGCTTTATCACCATCTCTGTCACTCCTACGGCATATGTCTTAATACCGCTCCGGTAAACATTCCTGGAAAAATAGAGTCAATTGTCGAGAACAAGAAGTGCCGCATATACTGAAACTCCATATTCTTGACAATTGTTTCTGTTGCGCACTAGAGACCTGACATAGTTCTTCTTAACTTTGAGAAACAAACCATGTTCGTTTTCAAATTTTTAGCACCAGCTGACAAAAACATCATAGCTAAAGAAAATGAAAAGAAAGAAAGGTATAGAGACATTATAAGGGAATTGTGATAGTTATGCCTGAAATATCATGTTAGGCCAATCGTCCTCATCACCAGCGCTCGGAAAGGTGCGAAGCTTTCACTGGTTGATAGTCTGAAAAGCATCTCTGCATGTCAACAAATTGCTAAGACACTTGCGGGGAAAATGCATTAGGCGGTCGTTCTTGGCTTGCTCCGTGTCTTTAGGATGCACAAGAGTTTTGCTGGATCATCGAACTGAGTCCGTCACAGACTGTAACCATCTATCTTAGGGTCGTGAGACGTGGTTACCGCTGCATTTTACCGCGATTTCGCTGGAAGTGGGTGCAGTGTTTCAAATTAGCAACCGCTCTCAACGAAATTTCGCGGTTGTCCTTATGATAAACTTTTAACGATATTCTAACTGGAGTTTTTAAAAGTTTTCTGAGGTAATTTTTTTTATTTCTAATTTTTTTGTCTGTTTAAGTCGAAGTCAGCTGTGACTTGGTTTTTTAAAATTGATAGGCTTAGTTCTTAGGGGACGTGGAATATGACTGTAAAGTAGATATATTAAAGAGAGTTTTTTTAAGTTGTCTTGGTCAATTATTTTTAAATTGAAACTTTTTTGTCACTTCCAGTTGATGGAAAGTGTAACATAAATTTGTGATTAGAATGAATATGAATTTCGCGACAATTATATAAGGAAAAAAAGCATATTAATATGTAAAATCATGCATTGATTAAGATGTCAGGCAGTTATTAAGCGACTTTTTAGAGGGAAAAAATCAGCGGTCATTGCGAGACACCGTCTCCAGAGTCTCTTATTTATTAGTCTGACACGGTAACGTTGACTTAGAGCTTTTGAGTTGTGAAAGTTAAATTGTAAGCCGCACCACGTGACAATTTTAAGTCTCACGCCAAGTTTTGAAAGGTATATTCTTTGGTACAATAATTGTGAAATTCACGTGTGTTCTTAGAATTATAACGACAAACGCTGACTAGAAATGTATTTAGAGCACAGCGTTTATCCTAATACCAAAACAACTTAAAGAAGAACTCAAGAAATATGATACAGATATTTTGATTATAATTATGATTATGCTCTCGTTTTTAACAAAAAAATGTAGACCAACAGCGACACTTTGACGTTACAGCGACACATATAGATATTTATTTTCTACGATTTTTCTCTTTTTCTTTCTTAAAGTTTGACAAATTATTATGTACTGTATGACGTAAAACGTGTGCTAGTGTATGTGTGATAATTGATCTGAATTCGACTTGAATTGATTGTGCCAATTTATATTTATTGCTAATGAATTTTTATGTAAATTCCTTAATAATTGATATGTTTTAATTAAATACACTATAATCAATTTTTTAATAATTTTATTACATGCTTACTTGCATTACTCGTTGAACTAATTCTTTTTACTGTCATGAAGAATAACGTTGAAAAAAAAACATTTAAAGATTTTTCATGCAATCCGATCAAATCTAATTAATATTGCTCTTTTAGAAATCTTTGAATTAAAATAACAAATAAGATACACAATATTAGACAAAACAAGATAGACCAATTTCAGACAGAGTTGACGAGCGTTATAGCTGAAATAAATGACAAAGAGTTTAGTTAGAAATACTACAATATGATAGACGTGAGGAACCACAGGGGCATACTGGGATTATTTGTATCAGGCTGGAATTTAAGGGTTTCAAATTTTTAAAAGTGAATGCAAATTGCCGAAATTTAAAGATGTTGCGCGAAATCCAAATAAGTTTTCGTAGGCAATAAATAAATACTGTGCCATTATTTTAATTCCAGTACAACATAAATTAAATCTTGTGTACAATTCTCTTCAAGGTCGCACTAGGTTTTGCTTTTAGACTAAGAGAAATTAGGTTGTTGATTTTAAGGCGTTTCGTGTAAAATTTTTCGACGCGTATTTTTCCTTTTTCACTCGATTGATAATTAAATTAGTTTGGCCTGCTGAACGCTTTGATCCGTCTCAAGGTAACCTGCAAACAAATTTTTTTTCAACAAATTGAAAAAGCTTCATATTTCAAACCAAAAATGCAAGCGTATAAGTTACATTACTCTGTAATACAGCAAACTCCATTACGAGTAGGCGAAGCGTTATTAACTGTAGAGTATGCCGATAGCCAAAAATTACCCAAGCGCTTGCACAGTTAGACTAAACTTTTACTGATAATATACACAATAGTAGAAAAACAACTCATTATCCTCATAAGGATCAAATAGACAATAACGGTAATAGTTGTAACGACTTTTCTTATCGTTATTTCTTATTTCAATTTTTACCTCCTCACGTTTCTCATTGGAAATCACGAAAAATCTGAAAAAGAGCGGTGAATATAGATTGTGTTTGTTGAGCGCCAGGCGCGCATACACCAACTAGATATACGACAATCACATAACAAAACGTGGGCAGGATTTTTGGGCCCTGGCTAGCTTTAGCCCTCTGATGAGTGATTGTACAGGGGGTGAGCCAGTTGGAATTCAGAAGAATAAAACTAGAAGAATTTTTAATTATTGTCAACATGCATCTTACTTGTAAATGAATGACAGCAGGATTAACGATTAATTTTTAGGTATCATATATTTTACATTATTCAGATTTCTTTCAGATCGATACAAAATTCTACAATGGGGTACATTACTCAAAAATTAACGCGATAGCTAAGTCTAATGCTCAAACGTTCTACCGATTTTTCAAAGGCTATCTCAAATCGACATTTTTATAAATGAACTGAATAGTTTACCTAATCTAAAAAAAACTGCAAACAAAACTTTTGCGCGAGGTTAAGCCTTCGATAGCAGAAAAGTACAAAAATTTAGATTGCGACTGGCCATCTTAGTATCGTAGAGATTAAAATATTCCAACCCCTAAAGTTAAGATCCGTATAGCTCTAAATGTGAGCACAAAATGTTAGCATGCCAAGATAAAATTAGTACCATAGTTTAGAGAGCTAAATCACCGGTTATATGAATTTTTCTAGCATCGTGCGCCTACGAGACTGAAAAATAGACAGAGAGCAAAAGCAGCGGTGATAAAACAATAAAAACGATAAACCTCAATTTTTTCATAATTAAGCGATAAGAAAAATCAGCAAGCCACAATTTATCAAAGAAAGATGCCAATCACTTGGAGACACGCAAGGCTCGCCATGTTCAGCATGCTAAGTCTCTATATAGAAAACTACACTCAATGGCTCCAAAAGTCAATATGCGAACATCAGGATCCGCGATAATCCGGGTCTTTTACCTTACATAGTGAAGTGGACCTTACCTTAAATAAGAAGTTAACTGACTCTACATTTACAATTTAATGCGGTACTTCGCGATAGCAATATACTACAGACAGCAAGGCGTGACTGTTCTTACGTACGCGTCTGTCGAACGAAAGAGAGCGCGGCGTGTTGGTCTTTAAACTCGTAGTCTCGTCTCCTATGGGCGAGTTTCCCCGGCAAGGCGCTGATTGGCTGCTTGCCCGACGCTGTCCTGGGATTGTTTGGTTTGAATCTTGACTAGTTTTTTTCTCTCGTGGTGCTTGTTTAAAAGAAGACACAGGGACGGCTAAATGGGTAGCCTGTATTTAATAAAAGAGAATCTACAGAGCAGATCCGTAGCATGTTCGGTAAATAAGGAAGCTTTCGTCCTCACTAGAGCGAGAGATTTATTGGCAAAACATGCGGTAACAAGGCTAGGACATCAGACCTGCTTCTCATTCTCATCACGGGAGTCTTGAAGTATGGCTGGGCTCTTAATCTAGTGCTTGAAGCGTCAAAGGCCCTTTTAGGAGATGTGAGTACTTCATCTCACATAGGAATTTTCGGCGCAGAGCCAAGTGTAGCTCCTGGATACTAAGTTCATTCCCAAAGACCAGGGAACATGATCCGGAGTCATTTCTGGCTATGAAAGCATCTCAGGTTTCCATCCAGGTTCCGGGACTATTGTAGACAGCAAACGAAAAGTCAGGAACCAGATTTAAATTTAAATTTTGATTCATAATTTCAAGTAGCGGCAGCGAGTAGAACTAAGATCTCTGACGGGTGTACAGAGCTTTAAAATCCCCTAATGTCCCTTTTTTCAAATATCGATGAGGCAGCGTCATAATTAACAACCACAAAAAAAATTTACGAACTAATCCTACATTCTTAAAATTATCTTAAAGGTGCCCTTGGAGTATTGTGACACGTACCGAGAAAACAGATTTTTCCTTTAAACGGCACACGATAATTCGAATAACATTACTTCAAATTTTGTCTTGTTACATGGTCAACATCCTGTCAAATGAACAAATTCAGAAACGAATGATCAGCAATGCAGTTCATGCTAAGTAATTATGCATTTTCCTAATATGAGCTTGTCTCCTCCTTCTATACCAGCTCAGGTTAAATAAGCTCATGCATACGCCGATAAAAACCGTTTAAAGTAATGATTTGTGCGTTGATCTTGGGTCCAGCATCGCACCATACGTCATGTTATCAATATGAGGACCTTGCACGGAGTGTAAAGCGTCAATCTGATTTAAATCTTAACACCGATCAATTAATTAGAATACCATTTTGTCCACGTTTAATTCTTTATATATTTATTGTTTCTATATCAGCTTTGATCCACCCTGGAATTTGAGTGACATGTGTCTGAAATATTTTTCTTTGCATGGAGAATTCTCTGAACTTTCAATAGCAAACATTGTTTTATTGACTGCTGTTGTCAAAAAGCCGACTACGATTAAAAAACAAATATCACTGCCATTTTTCTAAGATGTCAGTTAACTTCGAATTTTTTGGTAGTAAATTACCGAATCGGAGACTGAAAGAAGATGCCGATGGTAGTGAAAAATATTACCACTTTCTACTTAATGGAATTTCTTTGAAATCTCAAATTTCATGTTGGATCCTGGATCTTCATTTCAACAAACAATATACACCGACAACGACACGTCGGCTTAGAATTTTTCTTTGTTTTTTATGGTTTCTGGCGTTTCGTTTTTGTATATTTATAAATTGTTTATCTTTTTGTTCTGTGATTTCTGTTTACTTAGTTCAGGTTATAAGTTCCTTTTTAATTCTCTTTACAAATTGCTGCTTTTAAAGCAAAGTGAGATCCCTATATACCTTGCACGGTCATCTCGCGCTAACCATTTCTTTAAATCATAGTTTTTGCAGCATATGTGTAAATCCTTTTCGTCAGCAGAAACATGAGAAAGAAAAAGATATCTTTAACAGTGAAACAGAAAGCAGAGTTCTCTGATTTGCCAAAAGGCATTAAAATATGTGTTCGTTATAGAATAGAATGTAGAAATCTCAATTTATATCTATCTAAATTTGTACAGGAGTCTGGCATTAATGTAAAGAAAGAGGTAAATGAGAGCCATTTTTTGGTTGCTAATGAGAAATAAAAACGAAGGATGCAATGATGAAAATCACTAAGCAGGTCTTAAGGTCCTGAATCAGATAAAAGAAAAATTAGAGCAGAAGTGCACTGCATATTTAGAAAAGATTTGTTCACTTTCGCTTGCACATAAGTCTTGGAGTTGCAGACAAATCATGCGAGAATTCAGTGCATCTGAACATGAAGCCAGAAAAGTATAAGACTTAGTTGCCAAAAGTGAAATTTAGACGTACTTGGAAGCCAAGCGAGGACAAAAATTGTCAGGAAAAACTGAAAATTTGGTAAGGAACTTCTACGAAGGTGACGAGAATAATCGGCTGATGACAGGTAAAAAAGATTTTATATCTGCTAAAAAACTAGACGGTACTCGTGAGCAAATACAGAAGAGCTTAATTCTGTGCAATCTTTGAGAATTATATACCAGATTTGTAAGCATTATGAATATGTGAAAATTTAAATCTCAAAATTCGCACAACAAAGATCAAAGCACTGTGCTTTAGCTGGAGAAAGTGGAACTCACAATTTTTGCATCTGCGTTTTTCATAAAAACGTAAAGTTAATGTAACATGCGATTGAAATTGAACATTCACCTGAGAAAATTGAAGCCCGCTGCACACGTTGCTTGTTTTCTTGCTGAATAGCTTGCTTGGAGCTGCAATGGCTACTGGGCAGGCTCTCTTGCAGGAAAATGAAGTCACTGCTGGCTCTTGTGATAAGCGCCTTGCTTCATTTCGTTAATAGAAGGCGTGCTATTTTTGCTGCTGGTTTTCACGCTGGCTCAAACAAGGAGCCAATCAGACGTGGAGAAGAGCTCACGTGATACTATCGGCTGCTACAGTCCCACATAACAAATGTAGCGTCATTCGGTTGCCTTCGGTTGTTGTGCTAATAGTGTTTAAAAAAGTATTAAAAATAGTGCCAAAGCAACAAGATCTAATCAAAAAATTTTTGAATAAGCAAATAATTGCTTCGATAGAAGCATACAAAGAAGAGTTATGCTTGTATGCTACAAACACGCGAAATTACCATAATAACCATAAGCGTTGTGAGGCGCTGAAAAAAGTGTGCGAAACTGTTCGCATTTTACTACCTAATGCAACTGAGAAAGAGTGCTTAGCGAAATTCCATACCCCGCGTACACAATATAATATTAGGCATAATAAAGTTAAAGGCTTTTGTCAAAAGCGAAACTAGAACTGAGAATGTGAGTATGCCAACATGATCCCATACATAACCTCAATATGCATGATTGAATGTAAACAGCGTAAACTTTGCATTGCCTTCATAATAAGCTAATTTTTCATGCTTTTCACTTCAGGTTCACAAGCCTAGCCTCTAATATTACAATCATCTGTCGCTTCATGAATCCTTTTTCACCTCGAGGAAAAGCGGGAACTCTGCGGAGCCTTCCTCAGGAGCTGAAGTACGGACAGTGTTGGTAAAAAAACACAAATTTTAATTATTTAAATAATTCTGGTCAGTTTTAAAGAGTTTTTTTTACTTTATTTATAGTCGTGGAGCATATAAGTGTGTTTGTTATGTTAAGGATTTACTTACTTATTTAAAAATTAAGCTACTGGATTGAAAGCTAAAGTCATATATGAAAAGTTTTTTTCTATTGGAGATTTATCATTTAATTGAAGATTCGTGACTTTAATTGAAAATTTATTTCTGGTTGAACATGTAACTAACACTTTGTTACAAATTAATTTTTTTATCTAAAAAATGAACTATTTCAGTAGGAAACTGTACTATTTTGATGAAAATACGTTTTCTGTGAAGAATTAGATTTTTAGGAAAAAATTAAACTATTCTATTTTTGGTTGAAAATTTATTTTCTTCCTCTTTTTTTAATTATTATTTTTATCTCTTATAAGTCAAAAAGTAAGGTAAGGTAGTTTCAACTGTTCTTCGAAAATTTATGTGCCTTGTAAAAAATTGTTTTTTTTTCAATAGAAAATTAGCCTTTGTAGTTAAAAAACCTCTTTTTCATAAAAACTTTAACCGTCACAGTCGAAGATTCATCAATTCAGTTAAAAGTTTATTAGTTTCGTTAAAAATTAATACCTTCAACAGAAGATGCAACTGCATTTTCAGTTGAAAACTGATCTCTCATGGTACAAAAGGCAACAATTTAAATGATTTTTTATTTTGATAAAAAATTCAACTATATTGATTGGCTTTCTTTGTAAGTTAATCTTCTTGTCTAAAATTCTTCCTGTCAGTTGAAAATTCAAGTATTCCATTTTAATAATTATGATTTTAGTTAAAAATTCATTTTTAAGGTTGAAAATAAAATTACTGGGGTGAAAGTAGAACTCTTTTGTAAAATTTTTTTTTTTTGTAGATTCATAATTTTAATTAAAAATTCATTTCTTAAGTTGAAAAATGAGTTATTTGATTGAAAAATTGTTTTTTCGTTGTATGGAAAAGAAATTTCTTCCTAAAAACCTAACTATTTTGTTAAAAATTTGTTTTCTTTCTGGTTCAGAATTTTTTTTCAACTGAGACTGTAACTTTTATACTAGTTTAATATTCCATAATATTAAGTGAAAATTCACTTTCCTACTTGAACAATAATTTTTTTCTTTCTCAAAATATAATTACTCAATTTTTCGTTAAAAAATTATTTATTTTCATTTGAAAAGTCGTCTTTTTTTGGTGGACAGTTTTTTTTATAGGTTGAAGATTTATCTTTCTAGTCCGAAGTCCAATTATTTCTTTTGAGTATTCATTATTTCAGATAAATATTTTATACTTTCAATTGAAAATTCATTGTTTGGTTACCATATGTTTGGTTGAACATTGATTTATTCAACTTAAGATTTAATCATTTGAGTTTTGGTTGACAATTTTTTTAAAGTAAAAATTCATTTTTGTTCGTATAAAAATACAAGTATTTAAATATAAAATTAATTGTTTTTGTTGAAAACTAATGTTTTTGGCTTAAAGTTTAACTATTTTAGTTGCAGATTCATCATTTTGATTGGAAATTTATGAGTGGGGTAAAAAATTAATTTTATTAACTAAAAATTGAAGTATTCCATTTCCGTTGAAAGTTGATTTGTTTAGTTCAAAATTCAACTATTTGGTTTAAGATTTTTTTCCTACAATTGAAAATTTAACTTTTTTGTCAAAAAATTTAGTTTTTTTCTTGAAATTGTATTTCTGGTATGAAATTAATCTCGTTTTTAAAAGATTTATCTTTCTGGTTGATAATTTAGGTATTTTAATTAAATATCCATCATTTTAGTGAAAAATTACTTAAGATTCAACGATTGAAACTAATTTTTTTTTACTGAAAGTTTAACTTTTCCATTTTTAATCAAAATTCATATTTTTTAATAGAAAAGTTTTGCGTTAAATATGAATATTTTACTTTTAATTCACTGCATTGTTTGAAATGTAACTATTAATAAGTTGAAAACCAATTTTTTATCTAAACATTCAACTGTTTCAGTAGAAAATTTCGGTGTTTTGATAATAATACGTTTTTTAGAAGAATTAGGTTTTTAGGAGAAAATTAAACTATTCTATTTTTGGTTAGAAATTTATTTTTTCACTCTTTTTTTTATTGTTATTTTTATCTCTAATAAGCCAAAGGTAAGGTATTCTTGAAGTCTGTCTTTTGATTGTAAACTTTTCTCATGCCTTTTCAGTGTAAATATTTTTTTCACAAGAAAATACATCTCTGGTCGATCTTAAATGAAAAATTTATCTTTTTTTGTAATAAAATTTTAACTATTTGGCTAAAAATTAACATTTTTCAATTAAAAATACAACTAGCTGTTAAAAAATGTATGTACTTTGTGTAAAATTCCTCTTTTTTATAGAAAATTAATCTTTATGGTTGCAAAATCCTATTTTTTCTTCTTCATTTAGATTTTTTTTATCTTGAATGAAATGATTATGCGGAGAAGATAAAAAAAAATATTGTTGCCTATTAACTTATCATTAAAATAAGTTAAGACAAAAAAAAACATCAAATTTCGCAAAAGCCTCTTATGTACAGAATTACCGCTTTTAACTTGGATACACTTTTTTGTAGGACTTCCTGAGCTCTCAAATCATAACCAGCGAATGCTTTTCAGATGATAGTAGACAGAATGTTTTGCATAAGGAGGATGTTTAGGAAATTAAAAATTCCGTTCCTGATACTTCTATAACGGAAGCCCAATTATCGCCTCAAGCATTAAATGAATCTGCTTTCCTGTCTTTGCCGATGAATGCAA